>JAASFT010000081.1:0-44784 GCA_023333885.1 Globisporangium parvum
AGTGGATCAGCGGACACGTGACGGCCGACAACGAGGACCTTAGCAGCACACCAATGCATATCGTAGCGTAGACACACCACACGGCCATTCGAGATCGCCTGACGTATCTCAATGTACCTCACATTCTCACTCACTCACTCTCGTCTTTCGCAACGCAAGAAGAGTGAGCGAGCGCGAGAAGCCCAGAGGCCGAGACGAGCGATCGCTTGCTAGCTCGCAAAGACGCTCACTATCCGTTACACGACGACTCAGCCAAAGCCTGTTGCAGCAGGCGCCGCACAGCCATGGCGACACCTACGCCAACGCCAACGCCCCAGCACCCGAGCAGCATGCGCGACGACAGCGCAGCACGACCGTCGCACTCGACGGCGATCGGCGCGCCGGCGCCAGTGTTTCCAGCCAAAGCCAAGCAGACCGCACAGGGCTCTGCAGCGTCGCTGCCGTCGGTGGACCAGGTCCTGCTCACAGACGGCTCGCTCGACATGCGCGTGCTCATGATCGCGCTGTGGACGCACCGGAAGAACAGCGCGTTCACGACCGAGCTCTGTACGCGGCTGCCGTACTTGACGATCAACACCGCGACGCTCGACCAAGTCGAGTTCTACTTGCCGCAGCTCGCGCACATGGTCGTGCATTTGGAGAAAGAGCTGCCGATGGCAGCGATGGAGCAGTTCGTGCTCCTGCTCTCGCAGACGAGCGTGCACTTTGCGCTCCAGTTCTTCTGGATCATCTTCGCAGCGCTGGACGAGAACCGGCCGAAGCGCAGTGGGAACCCACGGACGTTCGCGCGCTGTGCGCAGCTCCTGCTCGCGCTCGAGCAGTGCTTTGTCTACGGCTCACCGGCGGCAAAGGAGGCGTCGAAGCTGCTCACGCGCAACTCGATCTCGAAGGCCGAGATGGACGAGATCGTCATGGCCGACCGTCGGTTCCTCGCAGCGCAGAGCTCGCTCGAGATCTGCTACGAAGGCGGCGCGATGGGGCAGCTCGGATCTTCTGGCGGCGACCGCGGCAGTCTCAGCAGCATTGGCAGCGCCAGTGGCGTGAGCAACAGTAGCGCAAGTAGCGGAGCTGCCGATGGTGGCTGGCTCTTCAAGAAAGGTGGCGGCACGAGCAAGATGGGGCGGCGGAACTGGAAGCTACGTTGGTGCCGCGTCGAGAACCGCATCCTGCTCGTGTTCACGCGGCCGAGCGACAGTCACCCTCGCACGGCGTTCCCGCTCGTGCGCGCAGACATCCGCGTGGTCGAGAACAAGCGCCATCCGTTCTACTTCGAGCTGCTGCACGCGCTGAGCGAGACGAAGATGCAGTTCGCGGCGCAGAGCCAAGAGGAACTCGTGGCGTGGATCGCACTGCTGCAGAAGCACGCGGCGGCACCGGAGCCGCCGACAGTCGGTGCGCTCACGTCGTCGCCAAGTAAAGTGAGCACAGGACACACGCTCGCGCGTATGTCGTTCGCGATGCGGTCGTTCATTCTGCAGTCCTCGAGCGGCACAGTCGCGTCCGGTAGTCCTGGCAGTGGCACTGGCAATGGCACTCCTGCTGAAGTGAGCGAGCTAGAGTCTCCGAAAGACAGCGAGACGTCGGCGCCTGTCAAGACAGAGCCGCTCGACCGCAGCGACAGCAGAAGCGCTGGACGCGCACAGACAATCGCGTCGATCAGCTCGTCTGTCGGTGCGGCAACCATTGGCGGCAGCGGCGTGCGGTCGCTCACCGAGTCGGGCGAGATGAGCAGCACGTCGCTGACCGAGTGCTTCCAGCTCCAGGCACAGTCTGCCGGCGCACTGTCGCCAGAGCAGCAGCGACGCTACGAGTTCTTCACGGGTATGATCCACTTTGTCAAGGCGATCACGGACGTGTCCGAGTCGCTGCGGCGGATAGAGCCGACGAAGCGCAAGGCGCTCTTGCGTCCGCGCCTCGAGACGCTCCGGATCCCGTCGCTTGCCTACATCCCGCTCTGCAAGTCCACGGACGTACGTGCGCTGCTGTCTCGCGATGGGTCTGAATGCCTCTCTCTCTCTCTCTCTGGTGTGGACGCTGCGTGACTGCTTGACTGACAAGCCAACGCTGTGGATGGCGCTAGACGTACTGCAACGTCACGTCCGTGTTCACGAGCGAAGGGCGTGTCTTCAGTACAAACGTACGGCGTTGCTTGTGCCTTGGAGCTCATGCTGTTCGTCTCCGTCGATGCCTTACATTCCATTCTCGCACTCGTGTCTCTCGCGATCGCCCTCACGCCAGGAGCGCGCGCCGTGCATGATCTACTTCGAAGTCGAAGAGAACGAGCGTGGCGACGACGTCTCGAAGACGCTCTTCTCCGAGCTCTACGCCAACAGCGACGACACGGAACTCGGCGCGAGCGACGACGACGACGCAGAGGACGTCGACGACACTGAGGACGTTCGAGCGATCGACGACTGCGACGAGATCCTCAAGTCCCTCGCAGACTCGCCCTCGAAAGCGTCGGCATCAACTCCAGCGCCATCGCTTGTCGCTGCAGACACTTCCAGTGCGAATGCGCACCCAAAGCCATCAAGCGATAGCCACGCCAGCAAGCCATGCTCCGTGCCGTCGCCGTTTGTGCGCCAGCTACTCGTGGTGCGTCTGTTCGGCTGTCTGGAGTTGAAAAATGAGACACGAGACTGACGCTTCTCCTCGCACTCGTCCTCACTGCCACTTGCCAGAGTCCCGAGCGCAAGCAGAAGCTCGAGAAGATCTTTGGCGAACTCTCGTTCTCAGCGATCGAGCGTCTGAAGCGCGAGTCCGGTGTCTCGCCATCTGATCCGCGATGGCACCTCTGCGGTCTCATGGCCAAGAGCTACGACGACCTCCGCCAAGAGGTGCTCGTGATGCAGCTCATCTCGTACTTCCAGCACATCTTTCACGCCGAGCACCTTAGTCTCTGGCTCCACCCGTACCGCATCCTCTCGACTGGCGCGAGCACCGGGCTCCTCGAAGTCGTGCGCAACGCCATCTCGCTCGACGGCATCAAGAAGACGCCTGGCTTTAAGAACCTTCGGGCCCACTTCCTCGACATTTACGGTCCGGAGTCTGCAGTAGCAGATGCGAGTAACGAGAGCGACTCGGGCGAGGGTGACACTGGCGACGACAGCGACCTCCTGAAGCGAGCCGAGCTCAACTTTGTCCACAGTCTCGGTACGTCTCGCTCTCGCTCTCGACTCTCTCTTCCTCTCTCTCTCTCGCAGTTGCGCTTGTGAGCGACCACCAGAGGCTCTCACAGCCTCACACTTGCACATGGATAGCGGCGTACTCGATCGTGTGCTACATGCTCGCGATCAAGGACCGGCACAACGGCAACATCCTGCTCGACATTGAGGGCCACATCGTGCACATCGACTTTGGCTTCTGTACGTCGCTGCCTGTGCTGGTGCCTCGCATGCGCTTTGCAAACGCTGGACTGACTCGCTGACGCACTTGTGTGTTCTATTGGCGTGCAGTTCTCGGACGCGCACCTGGCGGGAGCTTCAGCTTCGAGACTGCGCCGTTCAAACTCACGGCGGAGATGGTCGACATGCTCGGCGGACGCCAGTCGCCCAACTTCCAGTACTTCTCCGACCTGTGCGTCCAGGGTGCGCTCGCAGCGCGCAAGCACGGCGAGACGATCTACACGCTCGTGGAGGTCATGAGCCTCCACTCGAAGCTCCCGTGCTTTGTCGGGAACCCGGCGAGCCACTTGGCGGGGCTGCGCGACCGCCTCTTCCTCAATGTCCCGGAAGAGAAGGTCGCGCCGATGATCCGGAGCATGATCGACCGCGCGTACGACCACTTTGGCACGAAGCAGTACGACCAGTTCCAAGTCTACTCGAACGGCATTGCCAAGTAGCCGCGCAGCCACGTAGACTGCCTCGTTCTCAATGCACCCATGCGTCTTCTGTCACACACCGCTGTCTCCTTACGCAAGCGCGCGCACGATCGGCTAGAGCGCTCACGTTGTCGAGACGCTAGTCTGATCCAGACGAGTCGGACTCGTAGTACACGAACTCGTCGTCATCAGACTGCGGCTCGGTTGCTAGCGGCGGCGGCGACTGCTTTGCACTGCGCTGTCTGTGTGGCGTGTGCTTTCGCGTCGATGAAGTCTGTCGAGCTGATGCGAGTGTGCCGCCTTGTGCCAATGGCGCGTCTCCATTGGGCTCTATGTCTCCATGGAGACGTCGTTTGGACAGCGGCTTCGCTTCGCTCGGAGCTTGGTTCCCATGTGCGACCTGCTGCACCTGTGGGTCTTGTAGTGCCATCGCTCGTGCTGACCTGTCTGCTACAGATGCTTTCGCTGCTGCGTCTCGCAAGGCATCGAGCGCGCGCGAGACGTCCGAGTCAGCGACTCGACGACACCATCAGCAACACTACGACTCCGGCTCGCGTGCAGCACACGAACGCACCAAAGAGCTTGACGGCGTTCACGACGACTCGCGCGCGTGTGGCTTTCGTCTCGGCTCTCGATGTGCTCTGCGCATCTGCAAGCGTCCGAGCGACAACAGGCGCGGAGAACTCGCCGATGCCTGAGCTGTTCGCAGCTGCGGCGCGGAAGAGGTATCGATGGTCTCGGAACAAGTGCTCGATCGTACACGACCTGCGGTCCTCGTGCGCACCAAGTCCAGCGCGCTGCTGAGTGAGGCTGGAGCGACCGTAGGAGAGAGCGCCATAGTAGCAGCAGATGCCTTGACTGCCTAGGAACGTACGAGAGACTCGCATCGCCCTTGTACACGACTTTCCAGCCACTCTCGCCTTTGGTGCCGAGCGACTGCTGCACCACGAAGTGCGTTGCACCATCGTCTTCGGCTGCGAGAGTCCACTGCAAGCGCACACTCTGTGCGTCAGTGTCGCACACAACGAGGTGCTCTGGCGCTGCAGGTCGCGCTGCATGGCATCGCCATATCATGTATGTGCCAGAGTGCGCAACCACTCAGTGAATGAGAGACTCTCGATCCAGTGGTCCTAGTGCAGCAGCAAGAGCGACACAACGCACCGCGCAGTGTGCGCAGTGGCTCGGACGCGGCGCTAAAGCCGCTCATGCCGTGGAGGTTCGCGGCTGCGAGCGTGCAGACGTAGTCCGTGTCTGGCACGAGCTCGTTCACGACGATCGCAGTTGCAGTTCCTGGTGCAAGCACGCTCTTTGGCGGCGCAGTCGATGACGAGAGGCAGAGTTTGTAGAGCGAGATCGGCGCGACCTCGTTCAGCGTTGACTTTGGTGGCGTCCTGCGTGATGCGACCGTGCGTGAGTTCGTCGGTCGGTCCGACTTGGTGGCGTGCGACAGAGTGGCGATTGAACGCACCACGAGACGGTGAGATGGTACTCGCCAGGCTCGGACAGTGTCGGCGGACTTGGCACACCAGGTGCTGGCAGACAACAAGCACGTGAGACAACAAGGTCGCGCACGTGAAGCAGGAGGCAAGCGCCAGTCCATCGGCCGACGCACCGCTGCCTGAGACTCTGGAAGAGCTTGAGGATCGCGTCGTCGTGGCAGACGTCGACTGGCGAGAGCTGGTGCTGCGCGCGCGTTCTCGTGTCAGTGAGCTGCGAAGGCTCGGGAGAGGAGCGGGCACTGCCACTAGACGTACCTCGGTGTCTTTGATCTTGATGTCGGCGCCTCTCTGCAGTTCGAGTCACGCGAGACGCCATCATCACGAGTGCTCAGCATCACACTCCGACGCGAGTCGCTTGTGGCTCCAAGCGATAGGACGGAGCCAATGCAAGTGCATGGGCATACACGTACCTGGAGCAAGAGACGTACGACAGACTCGCGCGACTGCTGCGCTGCGTAGAACACTGGCGTGCAGCCCGAGCCGTTCACTGCGTTCACGTTCGCACCGTGTTCGAGCTACTCCCAGTCCGTCCGTCCGTCAGCTCAAGAGTGCGTGCGCTCCGGACAAGACAGTGCGAGCGCCTGAGCGCGTGCGTACCAACACTGTGCAGACGTCAGCGTGTCCTTGGTACGCAGCGTAGTGAAGTGGCGTGTTCAGGTTCTGTTTGCACACACCAAGAGCCAACGTGAGCACACCCACCGAGCACATCACGCGCACAGTGAGCCGCTCCCAAGCGCCTCACGCCGTCGTCTGTCGCGTCGCGCTCGCTCACGAGCTCGCTGTCGTCCTGCACGAGTCGCATGACGACATCGCAGAAGCCGCGCCACGCAGCTGTGTGGACGTCGACGTGGAAGCGCGCGCATCCGAGCTCTTTGAGGCGCTCGAGCGTCTTTTCGAGCTCGGTCACGGCGCCGTCGCCGTCCAAGTCGGCTGCTTTCGCGCTCCACCAGTTGACGAACTCGTCCATGTCGATCGAGCCGCTGCGGTCGCAGTCGAGCACGCGGAGCGCAGCGCGCAGGTCGCTGTCGGTCATGGCGCCGCCGAGGTCCTGGACGAGCCGACGCAGCTCGCGCGCATCGATCGCGCCGCTTGCGTCGTCATCGTAGCGCGCAAACGCCGCGCGAACGGTCTCGCGCACCTCGGCCGCGTGCATCCAGCCAGAGCGCTCTCTCTCTGAGTGGAAAGGACGGAGTGACCGACTGAGACGTGGCTATTGATAACGGACGACATGGCTACACTCGCCTACTGTGACCGACTGGTCGCTCGGCTGCCTCACGCTCGCTCACTCGGCCAAGTCGCGACTCCAGTGCGTTCGGATGATCTCGCGCTTCTCGTCTGGCTCGCCCGTGAGGAAGCTCGTCTGCGCCTCGCGGCTGCGCATAAAGTGCACGAGCGCGCTGCTGAAGCGCACGACGAACGGCGCGATCTGCGCGTCCCACATGCGCGCGTCCCAGTCGACCTTTGTGAGCTTCGTCGCCGACGCGGCGTCGCCACTGCCGCGGAGGTGCTCGACGAGCTCGCCTTCGCGCAAGCCGAGGATGAAGAGGTACGTCTGGAGCTGCGCGACGTCGTACGGTGGCAGTGGCGTGAGGAAGCGCTTCATGCGGTTCTTCACTTCGACGACCTTGCCGTCCGCCTTGCCGTCGATCTTGCCGCCGACAAACACGTGGAAGCCACCGAGTGTCGCGAGCTGCTTCTTCGAGAACACGACGTTGCGTTCGCGCACGACCACGCGCTGCTCCTGCTCGTAGTGCGCGATCGCCGGCGCCTCGTGCTTGGCACCAAAGCTCTTGTGCATCTCGGACGCGACGAACTGCACGACCTCTTGCTTCACGGCCGCAGGCGTCGACGCCGGCAGCGCGGCTTCGATCCTCGCGGCCGCTGCGACGACGGACGTTGCCGAGTCCGCCGCAGCGGCTTCTTCCACGAGCGACGCAATCGGCGCCGCGGCTCCGAGCTCCTGGACAATCGCTTGGACCTTCTCGGCCGGCGTTGGCAGCAGCAGCTCGAGCTCGTCCTGGAGCGCAGCGATCTGCTGCGGTCGCGTGCGCTTCCAGACGTCGAAGAACACGTCTTCGATCTTGCGGAACGGATTCAGCGCGGCGATCACCGGCACTTCGCTCGCAAAGATCATGATCGTGTCGCTCGTGTGTGCGGCTGCGCGCTGGCTCGACTTCTTCTTCTTCGTTGCCGTTGCTACTGGCAGTGCTGCGCCATCATCACGAGATGCAGATGCGAAGCAGCGCACACAGCGGACAGCAGACGACGACGGCAGACGTCGCCGCGCCACGAGCGCGATCGCCATTGCTGCTTGTGAGTGAGTGAGTAAGTGAGTGAGTGAGTGAGTGCCACGATTCACCGAGTGATGACATGGCGATTTTGGATAGAGACATAAATGAGGTAGTCGCGATATTTTTCGCGCGAAAATGCTGCAACTGGCGTTGCTGGTAGCGACAAAAGCGAGGGAGCAGCAGACTCGGCAGCTTTGGCGCCAGCAAAACCAAAACAACCGCGGCGAACGAAGGAGCAGACGCGAAGGAGCGAGCGATGGCGGACGTCGTCGCAGTCAAGAGCGAGCCCGTGGCCGCGACGGTCAAGGCAGAGAGCAGTGGTAGCAGCGCGGATGGCGGCGCAGACGCCGCTGTGAAGAGCGAGAGCAGCGCGGCGGCAGCGTCCTCGGCGCCGGCTGCTGCGTCTGGACTGCCGCAGCTCAACACGGCCATGTTCTTCCGCCGTCTCCAGACGCTGTACAAGTCGTGGCGCGAGCACAAGAGCAGCGCGAGCTGGGGCGACGCCGACGCGCTGTGCGTGCTCGCAGGCAAGCCGCAGCCAGACGAGTCGGGCTACCGCAAGTCCGCCGTGCTGCAGATCTTCTTGCTTGGGTACCTCGAGTTCCCCGAGACGCTCATGATCTTCACGCCGTCGACGCTCTACGTGCTCACCGCTGGCAAAAAGTGTACGCAGCGCGTCTGTCTGTGCTGAGGCTCTCGCGCGCAGTGGCTCATCGGCTCTCTCTCTCTCTCTCTCTACCTACACAGACACGATGCTCGAGTCGATCCTGAGCGGGAACGAGACGTCGGACGTGCAGCTCGTGCTGCTGAAGCGCAACAAAGCGGACAACAACGCCGCGAACTTCCAGATCCTCACGGACGCGCTCACGGCGAGCGGCAGCAAAGTCGGCGTGCTCACGAAGGAGAGTCCGCAGGGCGAGCTCGTTGCGTCGTTCCAGCAGGCACTCGACGCGACGAAGCTCGAGCAAGTGGACGTAACAAAGGGCATCGAGGTCGCGCTCGCAGTGAAAGAGAGCGAGGAGCTCGAGAACATTCGCTGGGCCGGCGCGCTCACGAGCAAGATCTTCAAGCTCAAGTTCATGGAGGACATGGAGCAGATCATCGACGACGAGAAGCGCGTGAGCCACGAGAAGATCTCGAGCGACATCGAAGAGGTCTTTGAGGACCCGACGAAGGTCAAAGTGTCGATCGACCCCGTCGACATTGAGCCGTGCTACCCGCCGATCGTCCAGTCTGGCGGCAAGTACGACCTCAAGCCGAGTGCGCAGAGCGACACGGATGACCTCAAGTACGACGTCATCATCTGCTCGCTCGGCGCGCGGTACAAAGGCTACTGCTCGAACGTCGGCCGGACGTTCTTCATTGACCCGTCGAGCTCGATGGAGAAGACGTACGAGCTCTTGCTCGAAGCGCACGACCTGTGCGTGAAAGAGCTCCGGCCGGGCAAGACGATCGCCAAGGTCGTCGAGAAAGTGCGCAAGTTCATCCAGTCGCGGAACCCCGCGCTGGTCGCGAAGCTCACGAAGAACCTCGGCTTTGGCATCGGCCTCGAGTTCCGCGAGTCGTGCCACTTGCTCACGCCCAAGAACGCGACGGTCGTGGTCGAAGGCATGGCGTTCAACGTCGCGTTCGGCTTCCAGGGCATTCCGCTGCCCGAGTCGCAGCGCAAGAAGAAGAAGCTCGAGAGCTACGCAGTCTTCCTCGCCGACACAGTTGTCGTGCTCAAGGACGAGACGAAGTACTACACCAAGGTCGCCAAGGGCTGGAGCAAGGTGCGGTACGACATTGACGACAGCGACGGCGAGGACGCGCCGGCGAAGAAGTCGGCGGCGGCGGCGTCGAGCAGTAAGGCGAAAGAGGCGAAGGCGTCGTCGCGCGCCGCAGTCGAGACGCTGCCGTCGGGGACGCGCAACCAAGTGCTGACGCTCCGGCTGCGCGACCAGCAGCGGCAGCTCGAAGGCAAAGAGACGGACCAGGAGCGGCGCGACCGGCACCAAGCCGAGCTCATGCGCCGGAAGCGCGAGGAGGCGATGCGGCGGCTCGAGGAGCAGAACAACGAGAAGTCGGACGACCGCAAGCGCGAGAAGAGCATCTTGGCGTACAAAGGGCCGAAGGACTACCCGAGCGAGCTCCGCGAGCGCCAGGTCATGGTCGACATGCGCGCCGAGTGCGTGATCCTGCCGATCAACGGCGTGCCCGTGCCGTTCCACATCTCGACGATCAAGAACGTGAGCAAGTCGGAGGAGGACAAGGCGACGTACTTGCGCATCAACTTCTACGTCCCGGGCCAGTCGCTCGGACGCGACGTGCTCCCTGCGATGCAGAGCGCGATCACGAAGTTCCCGAACAAGATGTTCATCAAAGAGCTCGGCTTCCGGTCGTCCGATGCGCACAACCTGAACAACCAGTTCCGGCTGATCAAAGAGCTCCAGAAGCGCGTGAAGCAGCGCGAGCAGCGCGAGCAGGAGGAGTCGGATCTCGTCGTCCAAGAAGACCTGATCCTCACGCGCGACCGCCGCGTGCCGCGGCTCATTGACCTCTCGGCGCGTCCGCACGTGACCGGTCGCAAGACGCACGGGACGCTCGAAGCGCACGCGAACGGCGTGCGGTTCATGACGAACAAGAACCAGAAGCTTGACATCCTGTACTCGAACATCAAGCACGCGATCTTCCAGCCGTGCGACAAGGAGCTCGTCGTGCTCATCCACTTCCACCTCAAGAACCACATCATGATCGGCAAGAAGAAGCAGAACGACGTGCAGTTCTTCACAGAGGTGATCGAAGGGTCCCAGACGCTCGACAACCGCCGCCGGTCGATGTACGACCCGGACGAGCTCGACGAAGAGAACCGCGAGCGCGCACTGCGCGAGAAGCTCAACACGACGTTCAAAGAGTTCTGCCACAAGATGGAGGGCGTGTCGGAGCGCTACGGCAAGCCCGTGGTCTTTGACATTCCGTACCGCGAGCTCGGGTTCATGGGCACGCCGTTCAAAGAGATGGTGCTCCTGCAGCCGTCAGTGCACTGCCTCGTGAGCCTCACCGACATGCCGTTCTTCATCATCTCGCTCGACGAAGTGGAGCACGTGCACTTTGAGCGCGTGATGTTCTCGTCCAAGAACTTTGACGTCGTGTTCGTGTTCAAGAACTTTGACGTCCCGCCCATGCGCATCAGCGCCGTCTCGACTGGCGAGCTCGAGCGCATCAAGGAGTGGCTCGACGACATTGACATCTGCTTCACGACCGGCACGGCCAACTTGAACTGGAAGAGCATCATGGCGACGATCAAGGCCGACAACCGGTTCTACCTCGACGCGGACGACGACGGCGTGCCAAAGCCCGCAGGCTGGGAGTTCCTCAAGGTACGCAAACGTGTGACGGACTGACTGCGTGTGCGATAGACAGACAGACAGACAGCATCCGTGCTGACGACATCTGCTGGTGCTGGTGCTGGCGATAGATGGAAGGCTCGGACGACGAAGACGAGGACGAAGAAGAGGCGGAAGACAGTACGTACAGCGCGAGCGAGAGCGGGTCGGACGACGAGTCGGGCAGTGACGACTCGAGCGGCTCAGGCGAGTCGGACTGGGCGTCGATTGTCGACGAGTCGTCGTCGGAGGAGCCGTCGGAGGACGAAGAGGACGCGCCGTCGTGGGACGAGCTCGAGCGCGAGGCGCAAGCAGCTGACCGGCTGCACGCGACGGAGAAGCGCGGTCGCGACGACGACGACGACGAAGACTACCGGCGCTCGTCGTCGAAGAAGAAGAAGAGCAGCAGTGGCAGTGGCGGCAGCAAGTCGCGACGCTGAGCGAGCGCGTAGTTGCACGATCCGATGGACGGACAGACGAAGGAAGCGCGAGGGAGACGGATCGAGCAGCGCCATGCGCAGCAGGCGGCAGTGGAAGCAGCGGAAGAGAGTGACGCTTGGCGATAGGACGCGATGCTTTATGAACATTTGCAACCACGCTGTCCAGAGTCGTTCAGAGTGAAGCGAGAGCGACGTGCTGACTTTGTCGGCGTGAGGCGATGAGTACGAGGTGATACCTTCTCTCATGGCAAGTACGACAAAGAGTGCGCCAACAAGCGGAGTGAGAGTGAGAGTTCGTGTCTGGCACCAGCGACATCTACAACCGTTGAGCTCACCTCGTCGTCGCCTTCGCTTCGTCGCACTCCGTCCTAAACTCCACAACTCCGCGATGCACTCGAGCTCGTCCCGTGTGAGCCTCCTGGGGGTCACAGAGGAGCCGGAGGCGACCTTCCTCTTTGGCAGGACTTGGCGAGGACTGGAGAACGATGGCAACCCTCTACATGCTTGTGCAGTCGATTGTCTATCATTTGTATGAAAAAGCAGTTGGGTACTTCGACTCTTTTATTTGATTATCAAATCAAACAGTCAACATTCTCCCTTGTTGCATACGATTTGCCTATGAAGCAGTCGACTCTGATTAGGTCAGGTCGACTGACCTAATCAGGGTTGGTCAGCCGGGCTATATTGAACAAATATAATATAGTAATTAGAGAAATAGACGCAATATGCGTCTACATTGCGAAATTCGCGATACTTACACGCCAAGAGGTTGGCACCAATATTTTCCTGTCTTTGTGTGATTCGTCGGAATCACACAAAGAGAGACAACGTGCGGACTGATCACACAAAATAAGCGAGACCATATCTCAAAAAGAGTGCTGATTGAGGCAACGTTGTTACAAATATAGTGTTCGAAACTCGAGGCGAGATGACATATACATTTTATGGCCACACACGACAGTTGGAGGAACGACAGTTGAAGAATCGTTGAAGATTCGCACAACTGTCACTTCCAGTTCGACCGTTTTCGGTATATTTCGAGACGTTTAAGCCAATCAACGCGCTAGAAATTGTCTAAAACCGCACCATTATATGTCCAGATGGGCATGGATGTCTCCATTTCGAGCCATTTGCTGTTTGAAGGCGACCGGCACCAAGCGAAACGAGGTCGGTCGTCGCCACTCAACAGCGATCTGCCATTTGGGGGCTTGGTCGTGCTCCTCTCCGGCGACTTTCGGCAGATCCTTCCTGTGGTTCCACGAGCAACCGCTGGAGAGATCGTGTCGGCATGCGTGAAGTGCTCGCGCCTTTGGCGCCACTTCAAGACGGTTCGCATCTCCACGAACAGGCGTGTCCAGACAGCTTTGACTCTCAGCGACGCAGACGAAATCCGAGAGTTCAGCGAGTTCCTGCTGCGTGTCGGTGAAGGACGTCACTTGCCGTGCACTACCCAAGGGCGAAGCCACGCGAGGATACCAAGATCCATGACAGTTGAAGTTCAAGATGGTCAAGACCCGATGAGCTGCCTGATCGGACACATCTTCGGGGAGATCCGCATTCGTTGTGCTGATCGTGGATACTTCTCGGCCAGGGCGATCCTTACACCAATCAACGCGGACGTCCACGCGATCAACGACGCTCTTCTAGAGTCTCTTCCCGGCGAACCAGTCGAGTACGCGTCGATTGACTGTGTCGAAGAACGCGATCAAATTCCCGTTCCAGCTCCGCAGGCGCCAGTTTCCGGTCTAAGTTTCGTTCGCAATGACGATCAACAAGGCTCAAGGCCAGTCAGTGCATCATCTCGGTGTGTACCTGCCTCAGCCGGTCTTCTCCCGCGGCCAGCTTTACGTCGCGCTCTCCTGTGTGACCTCGAAAGCCAGCATCAAGATAGTGATCGACCACAGGGTGCACGAAAAAGGAGACGACGTGTGCGTCCAGAACGTCGTGTACCAGAACGTGCTCAACTGAGTGTGTGGTAGCTAGCTACGTAATATTCATCTTTCTTCGTCCACTTTTGCGAAACTTACTTGGCTAGACGATTTGCAGCCCGTCGAAGACGAACTATTCATACTTTAAACGAGATAGTTCAGAAAACTTTTCCATGGTTCGAAACATGTAAATGTTACTTACCATCCATACTTAAAGCAAGACAAAGCCAAAAACATTTATGCGCCTGTTTCTGTACGCGAGGAGGTCATCTCGCCTGTGTAAAATATACATTTTATGACTTTGTCGACATAAATCAGGATATTTGCTTGTACAAAAGTATATGTTTCACTCGTACATTTGCCACATATTTGAAGATCAAACAAATGTGACAATGAAGTACATCCTCGCTTTTTGCACTACCTGAATCTGCTACTACTCTCCTGCTTGCATTTCTCAAGCAAAGTGACGGCGGAAGAGGAGAGCGCTGCGCAAGACCAAGCGATCAAGCCGTCGTCATCGTCGCTGCTTCTGCTTCAGCGTGCCTGCTCTGTTCGTGCGTCATCCGTGCATCTCGCGGCATTGGCTGCATCGCCTCCACACTACACACACATACACACACAAGCACAAGCACGCACTGCACGCGATGCAGCTCGAGACGCTCGCGTACGCGATCTCCGGCGCGTTCACGCTGCTCGCGATCATCCTCTCGGGCTGGCTCATCTGGACGCACTTGCTGTACAACCCGTCGGCTAGCATCCGCAAGCACATCATCCGCATCCTCATGATGGTGCCAATCTACGCGCTCACGTCGTACCTCGCGCTCGTGTTCAACGACCAGAAGCTCCTGTTCGAGACGATCCGCGACTGCTACGAGGCGTTCGCGCTCTACTCGTTCCACTGCTTCCTCGTCGAGTACCTCGGCGGGCAGCAGGAGCTCGCCAACACGCTGCGGTCCAAGGCGCAGATCTACCACGTCATGCCGTTCTGCTGCATGCAGCCGTGGGCCATGGGCGGCAAGTTCGTGCGGCTCACGACGATCGGGATCCTCCAGTACATCCCGGTGAAGGTGCTCACGTCGATCGTGATGCTCATCACGAGCCTCGCCGGCGTGTACGGCGAAGGCGAGTTCCTCAACCCGTTCGTGTCGTACGGCTACGTCTGTCTCGTGCTCACGGTCTCGCAGACGTGGGCGCTCTACTGCCTCGTGTTCTTCTTCATGGGCACGAAGGAGGAGCTGAACCCGGTGCGGCCGCTGCCCAAGTTCATCGCGATCAAAGCGATCATCTTCTTCACGTACTGGCAGTCGCTCGTGATCACGTCGTTCGAGATGCTCGGGTTCATCTCGGCCAAGTGGAACATCGGGTGCCCGAACTGCTGGGACGCCATGAAGATCGCGTCGGCGCTCAACGACTTTGTCATCTGCGTCGAGATGCTCGTGTTCGCCGTCGCGCACCACTACGCGTTCGCGATCGAAGACTTTCTCCACGCGCCGAACGCCAGCGGCCTCATCCCGACGTCGAACGTCAAAGCGCCGCTCTTGGCGAACTTCATGGACGCGATCAACGTCACGGACGTCTCGGAGGACTTGAAGAACTCGCGCAACGAGATCCTCACGAAGAAGCAGGCGCTCGCCGCCAAGTTCGAGCGCTTCGACTCGTCGCCCATGGGCATGTACTGACCCAAGACGAACGCGGGCGGGCGTGACGTGGCCAGTGCCCAAGGCGACGGACGAGGACCACTCGCCGCTTGTATCATAGTTGCTCCGTCCGTCTGTCTGTTTGTCGTCTCTGGGTCTGTCTGTCCGTGGAGAGGACCCGCAGACGCAAGAGCGAGCGCTGGGTCGTCCGTCCGCTGCTCTCCGGCTCGCGGGTGATCAGATGTGAATACGAACGCTCCGTCGCGCCTCCGTCCGTCCCGCAGTCCCTCGACCGCTTACATTCGTTTGGCCTTTGTCCTACGTCTCGCGCTCTCGATCACACACTTGGCCACAGACACACACGCACGTCCTTGCTCTTGTTGCTACGGCCGTCCGTCACGCACGCACGACCTGCTGTCGCCCGCTTCCCCACCCACCACCTACTACCACTTTACTCGTCCGCGCTCGCTCACGGATGCCCTTTCCGAAAGCGCAGCACCACAGGTCGCTTCACGGCGCGCAGCGTCGCCATCGACTGGTGGAACGACGACTCGTGGATCGCAAGCGGACCGATCCACGTGAGCACGTCGCCGACCGTGACGCGGCTGATGATCGGACCGCCCGAGTCCACGTCGACCTTCGTGACCTTTGGGACGTCTGCGACCGAGCTGAACACGAGCCCCAGGTTCGCGTTCTCTCGCCACACGATCTCGTACTCCGCGTCCGTCTTGAGACTCGGTCCGCGCGGCAGCGTCTTGTCCATCGGGTCGTCCACGACGCGCATCGACGACGGCGCAATGCCCGACGCCTGCGGGATCACGACTGGCTGGGATCTCCGGAAGCGCAAGTGCGCAGGCTTCGGGAGCTTCGAGAGGTTGTCGAGCGTCTGCTTGAACTTGGCTTGCGGCACGATCGGCATGCCGTTCGCCGCGAACAGGACGTCGCCAGGCGACACGTGCTCAATGTTCTTGAGGTTGCTCGTCCCAGTCACGCGCGCAACGACTGGGAACCGCGTCGTCGGGTGCACGCGCAGTGTCAAGCCCAGTGCTGTGCCCTCGGGCCACACGACTTCGTACACTTCGCCCTCTTCACCCGTGTACGTCGTCGGCAACGGCGCGCTGTACGGATTGTCAAGGCGACTTGCGACCGACTTGTGGCTCGCCACGGGCTCTTCGACCGCGTACTTGGACCCCGAGTGGCGCGCCTCGAGCGTCAAAGGCTTGAGCGGCGCATGCGCAGCGACGCGCTCGTTCGTATTTGAGCCGCCACCCCCGGCGCCGTGGCTCGACGGATCGCTCGCGGTCTTTGAGATCGACGTCTTGCGAATGCCATTGAGCAGCTCGAGGTTCAGCAGCTTCGTCCCGCCCGGTTCACGCCGCGACGTGTCGTTGTGCGCTGGGCCATCACTCGCGGTCTCGGACGACGACTGGGAGCTGCTTGCAGCAGACGCTGCTTTCGCTGCTGCAGACGCCTTTGCAGCTGCTGCGACTGCTGCTGGCGTCGCACTCGCGTACGACGACACCGACTGCTGCTGCTGCTGCTGCTTGGACGCGGCGTCCTGCATCCCGCGCTTCACTTCGACGTCCGAACTGCCACTGCTGCTGTACATCGTCTTCTTTGCTTGCACTGCTGCTGACGCGTCTGGCGTCGACTGCGGGCTCTTGCGCGTCTCGCTCCCGCGCGCGTTCGCATTGCTCAGCGCGTTCTCCTTTGCGTACGAGCTCAGCGCCGCGATCTTCTTGAGCGGATTGAAGCTCCGGCCCGCTGCTTTCCCAGCTGCAGCACTCGGTGACGACTCGGGGTTGAGCGCGTTCGACGTTGACGACATGCGGACGTCTGAGACGCTGCTCGCGGTCGACGGCAGTGCGGCTGCTGGTATCAGCGACGGCGGTGGCGGCTTCTTGAACCGGATCACGAGTGGTCGCTTCGCTGTGCGGAGCTTGAGCAGCGCTTCGTGGAACGACAGGTCGGTCGTGTGGTCATCGTTGATCCACTCGAGGCGGTCGCCTGTGTTCACGAACGCCGCGAGGTTCGGTCCGCCCTTGGCCTTGACCTTGATCGACTTGGCGCTCCCGAGGTCGGCGACGACCATGCGGCCTTCGTCATCGGGCTTGACCGTGAAGCACAGCGCCTGCTTCTTCTCCCACACGTGGTCGTACTCGTCTGCCGAGGCGTCCGGTCGGACCGAGAGCTTCTTGTTCCCGGGACAGAAGAAGAGCGAGACCGGCTTGCTGACCTTCTGGAGGAACTTGATCGCCGTGTTAAAGTTCCCGTCCGCGGTGTTGTACGACCCGATCTGCACGAGGTAGTGCCCTGGCTGGACGTCCTGGACCTGCGGCGACCGGTTCTTGCCCGTGATGCGCGTCACGAGCGGGTACGGCACGTCTTTGCTTGCAATGAGACTGATCCCAAGCGGACCGTCGAGCCACTTGACCTCGTACTTGGCGTCCATCTTCACGACTGGCGCTTGCGGCGTCTTGTCCGTCTCGGCACTCGCGAGCTCTTCAAACTTCTGCGCGAGCTTCATCGCAATGTCGCTCTTCACGAGCGGCTGCACGGTCTTCACCGCCATCGGATCTGCGTTCGGGCGCCGGAACACGAGCTTGCACGGCTTCTCAACCTCTTTCAAGTAGTCGATCGCGTCCATGAAGTCCATGTCGCGCATCAATCGCGAGCCAATTTGCATGAGCAGGTCGCCGACGTCGACCAAGTGGATGCCAAAGATCGAGCTCCGGCCCGTGAGCTTCGAGACCGCCGGGAGCATGCGCGACTGCGAGAGCCGCAAGCGAATGCCGAGTAAGCCGCCTTCCCACACGAGCGTGCACATGTTGCCGTTCGTGCTCTGCGAGATGCTGCTCGTGCTGCCCGAGATCGACGCCATCATGTCGAACGACGACCGCCGCATGTCCAAGAAGTCCTCGGGCTGCGTCGCATCCGATGTGGCGACGTCAAAAACACCAGTAGCGTCGCTCGCACTGCTCTCGTCATCGTCGTCGACGCCGTGGTCCTCCATGTCGCCGTCAAAGTCCAGGTCGAGGTCGTCGTCGAGGTCGTCAAAGTCGTCGTCGAACGAGTCGCGCGACTCGTCCGTGCCGCTGCCATTCCCGACGGACGACGACGACGCGCTGAACTTGTCGCTCACGCTCGTCTGCATCTCAAAGTCCTCGAGGTCCATGTCGAGCGACTCGAGGATGTCGGCGAGACTGTCGCGGCCAGACGCCGGCGCACTGCCGTCGTCGTCGTCGTCGTGCGTCACGTCGATCGGCTGCTTTGAGAGGCTGTTGCGCTCTGGCGCAACGGCGCCGGACGGGATCATGATGAGGTCGTCGAGCATGTCAAAGACATTGTCGCCCAAGTCCGGCTCGACTTTGGCGAAGACCGCGGAGAGCGACTGACGCGGCTGGTGATGCAGCGGCGGCGACAGTGGCGGCGGCGGTGGTGGTGCTGAGAACTGCTGCTGCTGCTTGCGGAGCTGCTGCTGCTGCTGCCGGAGCTGCTGTTGGATGAGCTGTGGCAATGGCGTCTGCGCAGTCGACTGCGTCTGCGCGAGTGGCGGCGGTGGTGGCGGCGGCGCAGTCGACGGCTTCTGGCCCATTTGGAGACTCATCTCTTTCTGGAGCTGCAGCTGCTGCTGCATCTGCTCCTGGATCTTCTTGTGCAGGTCGAGCTGGTGCGCGAAGATCTGCTCATTCGTCATCTGCACTGGCGCTGCAGTCGAAGTCGCAGCCGCCGCTGCTGCAGCCGCTGCCGCAGCGGACGCCGCAGCTTCTGCGAGCGACGACGACGACGGACGCGGCGACGCACTTGCGTCTGCTGCGCTCGCGCTGAACATCTCGGCTTCTTTCTACTCTTCGCTTGAGCGGTAGCGAGTTCGTGACGACGGCGCAGGACACGTGCGCAGGTCGTCTCGTGTCGCGAGCTGTCTGCTGCTGCTGCTCCTTCAGTCAGTGGCCAACACCGCAGCAAGCGAGCTCGGGTGCTGCGTATGCGCTGCTCCTTCCTTCTACAGAAGAAGAAGGAGACGGAGCGGTGCTGGCTTTGCGGAGCTGGCTGCAGGAGGTGCCTGCAGAGTGCCGAAGAGGGGGAGACGGAGACGCGCGCACACTCCTCTCGTTCTCTCACGCACACACACGCGCAGAGAGAAAGAGAGACGAGTGAGCAAAGGAGTGAGCGCGTGAGCGATGGAGCGCACGGGTGCTGGTAGTCGTTAGCGACGGCGGAGCAGACGACGACGACGACGAAGGAGCGCAGGCGTCTTCCGCACTCGTGTGCGCGTTTGGCAGTCGCGAGCCCCTCGTGAGCGCGGCAAGCGAGCGACAGCAGCGAGAGAGAGATGCAGTTTGCCAGCTGTTCTGTTCCTCTTCGACGCCTTGTCCTCTCGAAGTCGGCATGGACGAGGTGATCGCTTAAGACAGGCGCTTCATAATAGTAGTTTGTGACACGAATTTTGTATGAGCGTATGGACTCTGATGATGCACGAGGAGCCAACGCAACACACTGCGCTTCGCGAGCTCTCTCTCTCTCTCTCTCTCGAGGCTAGTCAAGGCTGTGTGAGGTCGCTCATGAAGCGCGTTCTGATCTGGTACGCTCGTGAGTGTTGCTACCAGCTGGAAGTCACGAGGAACCAACGCAACACAACGCGCGACTTGTTTAGCGACTGGTGCTTGACAGCGAGCTCGGACCTGGTCACGCCCAGCCAGGTGGCGGTCAACGCGAACAGGCTCGACGTCATACACACACACGTGCGCGCGCAAGTGCATGTGAGCTCTAGCGCTCGGCGACCTCGATCGGCTCGCCGCAAAGACGCAGAGCTCTGGGTTTCGTACTTTAGCGAATGATCTGAGTTCGCCGATCCAGCGCGGCATTGCAGCACCACGCTCATCGTGACGCGACCGCGATGCTCGGACTCCCGCGGCGCCACTCGCACCCTGCGAGCGCGAACGACGTCGCGGCGACTGGCGGTGGCAAAGAGGTCTTCAACGATGAAAAGGTCGTGCTCGTGATGGTCGGGCTGCCTGCACGGTGCGTCCTCTGGCGTGTGTGTGTGCGTGTGTGTGCATGTGTTGCGGCGCCTTGCTCGTCTTGGGCATTACGTGTTGGCGACATTGCGCTGTCTAGACACTCACGCCTCGATCATCTCTGTCTGCGCATGGTGTGGATGTGCGTCTGCGCGCTCGCAGCGGCAAGTCCTTCATCTCCCACAAGATCACGAACTTCCTATCGTGGTACGTGCGCACGCGTCCATACGCAGCAGCAGCAGCGATAGTCACGTGCTGGTTGTCAATACTCGCACACGGCTGCTGCTTTCGTGCCGCCACAGGCTCGGCGTGAAAGCCAACATCTTCAACGTCGGCTCGCTGCGCCGCAAGGTCGCAGTCGGGAAGCAGAGCTTCGACTTCTTCGATGCGCAGAACGCCGCCGCGAAGCAGCAGCGCGAAGAGCTCGCGTACAGCGCGCTCGACATGGCGCTCGAGTGGCTCGGTGCGTGCTCTTGCTTCCCTCTCACTCGCTCTCTCTCGCTCTCTTGAAGTCCACTGCTCACACGCAATGGGGCGTGTGCGATCACGCGCAGACAGTGGCGGCGAAGTCGCGATCTTCGACGCGACGAACACGACGGTCGACCGGCGCGCCGAAGTGATCCGGCGCTGCCGCGCGCACTCGCCCGACACGCACGTGGTCTTCGTTGAGAGCATCTGCGACGACGCACTGGTGCTCGAGACGAACTTCATGCAGAAAGTGTCCAACTCGCCCGACTACAAGGACATGCCACTCGAAGACGCCATGGTCGACCTGCGGTGCGTTGGCGTGCTTCCGTCCTGAGCGACTGACGAGGCTGTGCGTGTAGCTCCTCATGCGTGTGCTCGGTCGCTGCTGCTGCTGCGCCGGTAGCAAGCGCATTGAGAAGTACGAGAGCGTGTACGAGACGATCGCGAGCGACGAGCTGAGCTACGTGAAGCTCATCAACATGCAGTCCAAGGTGATCTGCAACCGCATCTACGGCAACATGGCGCATTTGCTCGTGCCGTTCCTCATGAGCCTCCACGTCATGTACGTCCTGATGCTCGCGGAGTGCAGGAGAGTGCGCGCGTGAGGACGTGCTGACAGGACACGGACGTGCAACGATCCGTCGCTCGCTCGCTCTGTCGCTAGCGACCGACCGATCTACCTCTGCCGCCCAGCGCACTTTGATGTCGACGGCGACGCGCACTCGCTCCTCACTGGCAAGTCCACCGCGAAACTCAGCGGCATTGGCGAGAAGTTTGTCGAGCGCCTGAAGCGCGTGCTGCAGAACGAAGCGGCGCTCGCGTCTAGTGCGTCTCCATCGTCATCGACGTCGCCAGGGTCGTTGAAAGGCTTTCGCGTGTACACGAGGTGCGATGCGACCCGCCTCTGCGTGCCAAGCTGCGCTGGTCGTCCTGACAGCTAACTGTTCCTCGTTCTACTGCTGTTGTACGCGCCATCAGTACGACGCCGCGAGCGCTCAAGACGATCAGTCAGCTCGGCGTCGACTACCACCCCATGAGCGCACTCAACAACGTCGACTCGGGTATGTCTCGCTCGCTCACTCTCTCTGGCAGAGTGCTGTCAGTCAACAGGTCTCTCTGACGTCTGTCTGCCCGCTTTGTATGGATGGCTGCTTGTCTCCTCTCTCGCACTTGCACTGGCGCCGCAGGCGTGTACGCCAACATGCCGATGCACGAGATCAAGGAGCGCATGAGCCAAGTGCGGACGGACTTTTACCAAGATCCACTCAACTACCGACTCCACGGCGGCGAGTCGCTCGGCGACTTGATCCGCGTACGCCACGTACTGCTGCTCGCTGTCTCGGCTGACCAACGAGAAGGCTCACGCCTGTGTGTGTTGTCTGCGTCCTGCTGCTCGGTACTAGCGCCTGTCGTCGTTCGTGGTCGAGCTCGAGCGACAGCGCAAGCCGACGCTCGTGGTCTCCCACCTCGTGAACCTGGAGGTGCGTCGCGCAGGTCCTCTCCTCACACACACACGCGCAGCACGAGTCCGCTGCCTAAACGAGAGGGTGTTTGACGGACTCTTGGGTCGATGGCGTGGATTCGCGTAGGTCCTGTACGCCTACTTGCTCGGTCGCCGCTTGTCAGAGGACTACGAGAGCAACATCCCACTCCACGTCGTCGTCAAGCTCACGCCGACGCAGTACGGATGGAAAGAGGAGCGCTTCGACTTGCGCGGCGACGCGGTGCTGCCGACATCCCCTGCTGCTGCTGCAACGGCTGAGCACACGTCGTAGCTGTCGCTTTGCTTGACTCGCCATGCGACGGGCAGTTCGCGAGAGCGTCTCTGAGTTAGTAGCGACGCCGAAGGAAATTGGTGACGAACCACGCGTGCTCCTGTGCGCCATTCACATACACAGGCGCTTGGCCTGTGAGTCGATCGCTCTGGTGGCGCCTGCTAGCGCCAACGACCGAGAGATCGAGAGAGTCGCAGACGCACCAGATTCGCGCGCATCTCGACTGCGAGGAGCACGAGGAGCAGGTCAAAGAGGAACCGGAGGAGGAAGAACATGTGTGGGAGCAGCTGCATGAGCGACAGGATGTCGGAGCACACGAGTGCTGCGTGGTGGCACCGCAAGTGTCCGTGTGTTAGTGGGTGCGCGAGTCGACGAGACAGAGAGCCACTGACGCAGCAGACGCACCAAAGATGTAGAGTGTCACGAGCGTCTCGTGCTGCACGAACGCAGCAGTGACGCCAAAGCCGTTGACGAGCACAGCCAGCGCAAGGAGGCGCGGACGAAGCACACGCACGCGCTCGGCGTTCAAAGGCCCGAACGCCGAAGCGTAGGCGTCGACATTGTACCAGGCGCCTGGAGGGTGATCAGAGGCAAAGTGCGTGAGATGAGCTGGCGGCACGAGGCGTGGACCTCTACTGCAGCATCTGCAGAAGTCGAGAGAGAGAGAGAGAGCCTCGTTCGACTGCGCACCTCGTCCGTCTGGGTAGAGTAGCGCAGCCGTGAGGATGACACTCGCTGCTCCTGCCGCTAGCATCGCGAGCTGTGCTCGTGCACAGTCAGTCAGTCAGTCACACATGCATGAAGTAGGCTCAGTTGCCCTGAGACTCGACTCGACTCGACCGAGTGCGTACCTGGAGCTGGCGTATCCGTCGCTTGCCCTGAGCATCAAAGACTGGGTTCGTCGTGACAAGTAGCTGTCGTGGACACATCAACCCACAGTCGTCAGATGCAGTCGAGGTCGACACTGTCCATGAACTAGACCACAGCGCAACTCACGCGTCCGAGTCCGTCGCTTGACGACATAGCACTTCCGTTCCGCCCAGGGTCGCTGCTGCTCCCACCAGTGCTCTGAGACCGCACATGGGACGCACCTACTGTGTCAGCTGCAGGGATACCAAAGTACGTCTGACCGTCTAGCGCGACAAGCTGGACAGGAGGCGCAGCGAGCGCATCGGGCTTTGCAGCGACAACACTTGCGCGCCGCGGCTGGAACAGGAGCTGTCGACCAGTGATGTCCGGTCGTCGGTAGAAGATCATCTCGCGCTCTTGTGTGGTGTTGCTGTTGCTGTTGCTGGTGGTGGCGAGTGCTGGCGCCAGTGCGTCGCAGTCTGTGTGCGTCGGCGACGCATCGAAGTCGTCGAGCGGGTTCATCATCGTTGCGTCGGCACTCGGCAAGCGAAGGCGAACAAGGTGCGTGTGCTTCGAGCTGCTCTTCCTCTGAAGTCGATGGCCCCACGAGTCGAGTGCAGCAGCGCCACGAGCGAGGACGCATGTGTGGCGTTTCGAGTGTGTGAAAATTATTCACAGCTCTCGAGTGTGGCGTTTCGACTCGTTCACTCTCGGTCTCGAGACCCAGCAAGACGCTTCTCTTCTCCTCTCTCGCGCGCTCTCGCCAGCTCTGTGCCCATCTTGCTGCTACGATGTACCGCCCACGCGCGCTCACAGGTGCGACTCCAGTGCGTCTGCTTTGCTGAGCCTGCATCCGAAGTCAGCACACGCAACTCACATTCGTCTCATGGACGTGAGTCTCAGAGCAGATCACGTCGGAAGCGAACCCGTTCACGCTGCCGTCCGATGAAGAGGTCTTTCGCATGCGCGAGACGGAGAAGCAGCGCAAGGAGGAGGTTCGGAGCCGCTGCTCACGTTGGTTGGCTCCAGACCTTGCTGAGAGACGACAGCGACCGTGTTGAGACGTACTCACGCACGCTCGCTCACGTCCCCATCAGGAGAAGCAGCGCAATGCCACGCACAAGATCTACGAGAAGTCGACCATGACGTCCAAGATCGGCAACATCCGGCGCTTTCGGTCCGACGACCCGGTGCGTCATGATGCAGCTTGCCTCGACAGCATGCTGCTCGTTGACTGGCCAGCATTGCTGACATCGCTTGCGTGGACGCCTCGGACTGCTTGATCGCAGCCTGCTGACCTCGAGGGCTACACGTCGTCGCAGTCGCGGCAGACGCGTGGACTCGTTGCGGCTGCGACGGCCGCGATCTCGAGCGACCGCCTTCGCGAGAAGGAGAACATGGCGGACTTCATCTCGAAGAAGCGCGAGATGTTCCTTGTGCAGATGTCGCTCGACACGAAGCGCGAGGAGATCCGGAAGCTCGAGGAGAAGGCGCAGCTGAAGGAGGAGGCGCTCAAGAAGAGCGAGCTCATGCTCGAAGAGGACGCCGTGCGGTTCGACACGTTCTTGAAAGAGAACGACAAGAAGGCGCACGAAGCGATCAAGCGCGCGGAGAAGGAGACGAAAGCCAAGGCTGACAAGGTGCAGGAGATCAAGAAGCTCAACCAGCAGATCCAACTCGTGCAGAGCGACATGTCAAAGCTCACGGAGCAGCTCCAGGACTGTCTCCAGTACAAAGCGTTCCTGGACGAGCTCACGCCGCCCGAGTACGAAGCCGAGCAGCTCGAGACGAAGCGGCAGCGGCAGCTCCAGCGTCTGCAGCGGCGCAAAGAGAAGATCTTGGCCGAGTGGGAAGTCCAGAAGGCGCGCGCGCTCGCAGAGATCGACGAGCACGAGCGCGCGGAGCGAGAGCGACCAGAGAAAGACACCAAGCCAAGTAGCAGCAGCAGCAGCAGTAAGAAGAAGCCTGAGAGCAAAGCAGGAGGCAAGGCAAAGGACATCACCGTGCCGCCGATGCCGAACCTCGACCACCTCGTGCTCACGAGCAGCGGCGAAGAGATCCCGATGTACTTCCAGCACCCGCAGCAGCTCCTCGACATCTTCACGGCGCTCGAAGAGAGCAACTTGTTCTTGATCCAGAACAGCCAGGAGACGGAGCAGACGCTCGAGGAGCTCAAGCAGAGCTTCCGCGACACGAAGAAGACCATGGAGCGCAAGACGCAGGCGCTCAAGCTCAACGTCGACGAGCTCGAGGTGCACATTGAGCAGGAGGAGACAAAAGCGCAGCAGCTCCGCGCGCGGTCGCAGGGGGCATGGGCGAGAACGCGCAGGAGCGCATGCTCAAGGAGCTCCAGGACCGCGTGCTCGAAGTGTATAAGCGCTGCGGCTTTGACGCCGAGACGAACTCGCCGACGCTGTACATGCTCACGGACTTGGAGGCGCGGCTCGAAGACCTCTTGAGTGCGATCGAGCAGATGCCCGAGGAGTACGTCGCGAAGGCCGAGAAGGAGAAAGAGAAGGAGCGGCGCGAGCGCGTGCGTCAGGAGCGCATCTCGCAGCAGCAGAAGATGTACGAAGAGCGCATGAAGAAGTCGATGGAGCGGAGCATGCAGGCGCCGAAGAAGCGCAAGGGACGGCAGGTCATGTGGCGCTCGCAGCCGGAGCGCCAGGTTAAGCACGCCGAGGACGACAGCAAGGTCGACCAGGGCGACGAAGCCGACCACCAGCACTTTACGTGGTAGTGATGGCTCAGCGCTCTTGACAGTGCGCGGAGTCACGAGCGCTCTGATCGCTCGAGCCCTAGAGCCCTAGAGCCTCAGAGCAGTAGGACAGAGTGGCAGTCGTAAGACACTGTGTTGACTCGGTTCACTGTTCCCAATGCCCACAGGCGACTCGGAACTGCTCTCTCTCATACTCTCACGCGCTCGACTCGACACTGTCGACTGGCGTCGCCCACGCGTCGAACACGAGCTCGCCGGCGATGTACGTCCGCTGCACGCGCAGGTCGTCGTCCAGGAGCACAAAGTCGGCGTCTGCGCCAAAGTCGAGCGTGCCTTTGCGATCGTCGATCCCCAGCACGCGCGCAGGATGGAGCGACGCGGCTTCGAGCGCCGTCTCGACGCTACAGTCCGTGTACTCGATGAGCGTGCGCACGCACGAGTCCATCGTGACGATGCTGCCAGCAAGCACGTCCGTCCCAGCGAGGAACGCGCCGTGCGGGCGAACGTCGACGCGCTGGCCTGCGAGCTCGTACTCGCCTGGCGGT
Source organism: Globisporangium parvum (assembly GCA_023333885.1). Lineage (NCBI taxonomy): Eukaryota > Oomycota > Peronosporomycetes > Pythiales > Pythiaceae > Globisporangium > Globisporangium parvum. The sequence goes on from JAASFT010000081.1 coordinate 26,355, forward strand.
AGACCGAGTCCAGCCATTGCGTCTGTGACGAGCACGAGACCGTCTGGGTGGCAGCTCTGAATGATGCGCGCGGACGTGTGGTGCGAGTGCTGACCGTCGAGGATGAGACCGTAGAACGGTCGGCCGTGCGTGCGTCCGAGTAAGCCAATGAGTCCTGGGTCGCGGTGGTGGAACTGCCCCATGGCATTGAACACGTGGCTGTAGGTTCGGACAAGTGAGCGAGCGCGTACGTAGGCACAAGGAGTCCCCGCAGCAGTCCAACCCCCAAGCACACAGCACGACGTACGTGAGCATCGAGAGTCCGCGCTCCGCCGCTTGCATCGCGACGTCGATGGTCGCGAGCGAGTGGCCGGCGCTGACGACGATGCCGCGGCGCCGCAGCGCGTCGATCGTGTCCATTGCACCGTCGAGCTCCGGCGCGAGCGTCACGATCGCAGTCACGTCGAGGACCGCCCGCCCGTAGCGCTGCTCGAGCGATGCGAGCGCGTCAGTCGGTGCGAGCAGCTGCCGCTCGTCGTGCGCGCCTTTGCGCAAGACGTTGATGAACGGACCTTCGAGGTGCAGACCGAGGATGTTCGCTGCGCGCTGCGTGTGCGCGTCGGTCGTGCGCTGGTACTTTGGTGCAAGTGCGCGGTAGACGTCGGCGCTCGACGACACGAGCGTCGGGCAGAACGCGGTCACGCCTGTCGCAACGAGACGCTGCGCGACGTCGAGGATGTCGCGCGGCGCAATGTCGGGACGCGAGAAGTCGTGTCCAAAGCCGCCGTTGAGCTGGAGCTCAATGAAGCCCGGCGCGACGATGCAGCCGCGGCCGTCCACGACTGTGTGCGCAGCAAACTGCGGCTGCGCATGCGCGCGCCAGAAGCGCGCCTGCGGGTCGACAATCTTGCCGTCCACGACCCAGAGATACGTCTGCTGGAGGCGTCCGCTGCGCAGCACGCGCACGTTCTCGAGCTTGAGCACGGACGTCATGATGGCGCGCGTCGTCGGCAGTTGGGCTCTCTTGAAGATGGCGGCGAGTGGGAAAGGCCGCACGCTTCGACGCACACTCTTTCCCACACGAGATCCGAGCCACTTGCCAACAAGCGCGCGCCAAGCTCCACGCTCCAAGCAGCAAGAGCGAGCACGAGCACGAAGATGCGACTCGTGATCGAAGACTCGCGCGAGCGCGTGGCGCTCTGGGTCGCCACGTACGTGCGCAAGCGCATCAACGACTTCAAGCCGACGCGCGAGCGGCCGTTCGTGCTCGGACTGCCGACTGGGAGCTCGCCACTGCTCACGTACGCAAAGCTCATTGAGTTCCATCGCGCGGGCACACTGAGCTTTGAGCACGTCGTGACGTTCAACATGGACGAGTACGTGAACCTGCCCGAGTCGCACCCCGAGAGCTACCATGCGTTCATGTGGACGAACTTGTTCCAGCATATCGACATTCGGTACGTCGTCTCGTGCTCGTCGCGTCGCGCGATCGCCAGGTGCGGGACGCCACGCACGCGCGCTCACATGCACGCGCTTGCCCACGCAGCCGTGAGAACGTCCACATCCTCGACGGCAACGCGCCTGACTTGGCGAAAGAGTGCGAAGAGGTACGCTCTCTTGCCGCGATCCGACGCTCTCACAGCAGCGCCATTGCCTCACTACCTCCCACACATGCACAGTACGAGCGCAAGATCCTCGCGTTCGGCGGCATTGAGCTCTTCCTCGGCGGCATTGGCCCGGACGGCCACATCGCGTTCAACGAGCCCGGCTCGTCGCTCGCGTCGCGCACGCGCGTGAAGACCCTCGCGTACGACACGGTCGTGGCGAACTCGCGGTTCTTTGGCGGCGACATTGCGCAAGTGCCCAAGATGGCGCTCACGGTCGGCGTCGGCACGGTCATGGACGCGCGCGAAGTGCTTGTGATCATCACGGGCATTGCGAAAGCCTACGCGCTGTACAAGGTCGTGGAAGAGGGCGTGAACCACATGTGGACCGTCTCGATGATCCAGCAGCACCCGAACGCCTGCATCGGTACGGCAGCTCCATGCGACTGGTGCTACATAGTGTGAAAGAGTTGCGCAGCGCGACTGACTGACGGATGGCGGTGGACGCGTACGTAGTGTGCGACGAAGACGCGACGGCTGAGCTGCGCGTGAAGACCGCCAAGTACTTCAAAGGACTGTACGAGACGCACGCCAAGCTGCTCAGCGACGCAGCGTAGCGAGTTCGCGACGGAGCAGTCGGTCGATCCTGCCATCGACTGTACATGTCGACCTCGCAGAGAGCGCGGTCGTCGTCGGCTGGATCAACAGACGACGACCCTCGCCTCCCGTGGGCTTCCGCCAGACATCGTCTGTGCCCATTTCGCTTGACGCTCTGTTACGATCTGGTCGATTCGCTTAAGTGCGAGACGCTGGCTCAATTCCAAAACGCTCACGCTCGCTCACTCACTCGCACAATGGCTGGGCTCGTCGAGAAGCTCGTGAACCTCGTGGGGCAGTACGACCTCTTGGCTCTGCGGCGCTCCTTGTCTGCGCCTGCACGTGTGTGCTATAGCAGTTGCAAGCACGTTCTCACCACTCGCCTGCTCTCGATCTCTTGTCCTGCCTGCGCAGAGCGTTCTACTCGGACGAGCATGTGGTCGTGTTGCGCGCGCTCATTCGCGAAAAGTTCATGAAGGTGCGTGCGTCGCATCCGCGCTGCTTGTCCAGTGCACTCGCACCTGAGCCGCAGCGCGCTTGTGTGCTCACGGCAGTGGCTGCGGACGCTAGGACGACGAAATGGGCAGCGCCGTGAACTTGCAGACGCGTCAAGTGCGCAAGATCATGAACGAGCTGCACCAGGACCACCTCGTCTGCGAGTGCGTCTGCGTCTGCGATCTTCTCTAGCTCTCTCTCCCTCTTACACACAGCTGCAATCGCTCTGTCGAATGCCCCACTCAACAGAGAGGTGCTGAATGACAAGCGCCTCGGCGGCAGCTCGTCCACGTCGTACTGGTGCGTCCTACGCCACGTGAGCCTCGGCATGTGCGACAGCGCACTGACGTCCGTGTGTGCCTGTGCGCAGGTACATCGACTACAAATACTTTGTGGACGTGGTGCAGTACCGACTGTACGTGATGCACGAGCACCTGAAGGACAGCGAGCAGCTCGAGATCGAGCGGCAGACGTACCAGTGCAAAGACCCGGACTGCGGACGCGAGTACACGGCGCTCGAGGTGCAGCTGCTGCTTATGCCCGGGCAGTTCCAGTTCCGGTGCGGCCACTGCAACGAGCCGCTGCTCGAGTGCGACAACAACGACCGGCTCGTGAAGATCCAGAACCTCCAGCGCAAGGTTCGCGCGAGAGGCGTCCTAGCGACCCGGTGGCTCAGCGACGCTCATGTGCGTTCTCACACTCGCCTGTGCGTCTCTCTCTCTCTCTCGCGGTGCTTTGCTAGTTCAAAGACCAGATGAACAAGCAGAGCGGGATGCACGAAGGCATCTACGAAGTGCTGCGGCGCATCGGCGACTACGTGAAAGAGGGACACGTGCTGCCCAAGTGCGTCGGTCACTTGTCTCGCTGGTCTCGACTAGAGATGGCGCCGATCCTGACGTGTGTGGTGGATGCGGTGTGGCAGCAACCTCCCGAGCGACAACCGCGCCGCAGGACTCGGCGGCAACAGTGTGCGCGCGGCTGCATCCGGCGGCGGCCGCCCTGGCGGCGCAGGTGGCGGCAACGGCACAGGCGCAAACGGCAGCCGCGGCGCCGACGGCAAGAACAGCCAGTCGTACTTGTATCCGTACGGCGCGCAGGTACGACCCACTGCCGCCTTCGCTCGCATGCGGAGCGACGACTGCTGCTGCTACTTGCGATGGGATGCTGAACGGGCGTGGGCACTGTGGCATGTCGACTGGTAGGACCAAGAGATCATCGTCGACATTGCTGGGAACGACCAAGCGGACGACGAGTACCTCATGGACGGAAAGCGGAAAGCAGTACGTCCCGATGCGCGTGCTCGCTCGCTCCTTTCAATCTCTGTGGTGCCTGTTTGCCTTCGTGGACGCACGCATGGAGCCTCTAACGCGCTGCGGGGTGTCTTGCTTGCTTACGCAGGAGGACGACGTGGCCGAGCGACCGGCGAAGGCGCCGCGCGCACTGCCCGAGTTCCTCCTCGGGAGCTCAATCAGTGGCCACATGGCAGCCAAGCACATCCAAGCAGCCGCTGCTGCTGCGGCAGCGGCAGACGAGCACGAGGCGCGCTTGCCGAGCGGGATCCAGAGCATGGCGGACCTGAATCAGACTGAGATGACGGAGGAACAGCGGCAAGAGGCGTTCCGGAAAGCGTACATGGCCGAGCTCGAGCGGTACAACGAAGAGAACGAGGACGAAGAGGTGGAAGTGCAAGTGGACAAGCAGGGCTGGGACGCCGAGATGAACGGCGACGCCATGGACGACGAAGAGCTCGAAGACGTCGAGTGGGAGTGGTGCGACGACGACGAGCACGGCAGCGACGACATCGAAGTCAAAGTCAACGGCTGCGCCAAGCGTCTCGTGTCTGTGGACGACAACGACCTCCTGAGCATGTCGCAGGAAGAGTTCCTGGTGCGTCCGCTTGGCTCTGTCTCGTGTCCACAGGCGATGGACAGGCACACTTGGGTTGCGGCTGGATGGGATGGGCTGCTCACGCCGATCGCCATCGTCTGTGCTGCTGCTCGCAGGACTGCTACCGCATGGTGTTCACGTGACCGACCAGCACGCGTGTCGTCGGCGCCAGTCAGGTCCTGCCCGTCCATGCATCGTGCGTGTATTGCGAGCCGTAGGGCCATCGCTCTCTCTCTCTCCAGCTCTTACGCTCGAGTTCGATACGATAGTGAAGCATACCGAAGCACACACTTGCTGCGTCCTTAGTCACTTGTTGTTGCTTGTGGTGTCGTCGTCGTCGGCGGCAAAGACGCCGCGGTGACTCAGTGGGATCGTCGTGATCGATGTGCTCTGGCGCCGAAAGTGCTCCGGCTTCTTCGCAGCGCTGCGGTCGAATGCCGACTCGGCTGAGCGCTCAGGCGTCTCCGTTGCCGAACTGCGTGCAGCTTTGGCGTGCATCGCGACGATCATCGGGTCAGTCGAGTACAACCACGACCGCTGCGCATGGGTGTCCTTCTGCGGCTCGGTGTGGACGCGGAAGACTTCGCCCATGGCGCCAGACGTCGCTTTGCCGCGCTCGATGTTGCGGCCACCGACGCCGCCGGCAGGTACGAGTGAGAGGGACGAGCCACTGGTGCTGCTGTGGGGAAAGTGGTTGATGAACGAAGTGCGGTGCGTTGAGTCCAAGTACCGCTTCTGGGCATCGAGGTCCGGCTGCGGGAGCGCAGAGCGAAAGCCGGTGGCGCCAGTTGCAGCAGTGAGTCGGATTGCCTGGTCGAGGTTCTGGTCGCTGATCATGCGCGGCTTGTGTCGCTGGAGGTGGGCATCGCGAAGTAGATGGTAGGTGGATCGTGTGAGCCGATGTGGCGCTGCTGTCATCTTGCTGAACGGGAGAGCATCAGCAGTCGCTCGTACCTGTGGTGGCGAGCACACTCCACTAAAGTCGGTGCCACTCGTCGTCGCGTACTCTTTCTACGAGGCGATGGAGATAGTGAATCAGTCGGCTCGGTTCGGCATTGGCATCGGCGTCTAGGCTCAGCACGGAGCGGCCGAAGCGACCTCGATGCAGACGCACCGCTTTGTCATTCGGAAGCACTCCGTTCAGCGGCGACGCGCGCTCTTCGCACCAGTTGTCTAGACAAGAACGGTCAAGCACACACACACAGGCGTCAGGGCCAGAGTCTGTCGGCAGTGAGAGCGAGACCCACGCGCGGTCATGTGCGCACCATTGAGCGTCTCCTTGTGGTAGCTTTTGAGCGCCATCGTCGACGTCGCGAATGACCGCGTGCCTCAGAGTCTGCGCTCTGCTCCTCTTGCTCTGACAGAGTTGATCTTGTCATCATCGGTCCTGCCAGGAGGCTATTCCGAGGCGAGCAAAGAGCCGAAACGGACTTCGCGGACGACAGCAGCACCGGCTGTGAGCTCAAGTCGTCGCAGCAGCAGCAACTAGACGACGAAGAACGAGACGTGGATGGGAGCGACTGCTCTGTCGCTCAAGCACTCGTCGTACACAGCAGCAAGCAGTAGTACCTCAAGCGCAGTCCGTCACTTCGTGCAGGAGCAAGCATGAGCCATCGGTTGTCGCAGAACGCGCGGCACACAAACGACTTGCTCGAAGAGCTCGAGCGCGACAAGGAGCTCGAGGTCCTGCGCGAGTACCTCACGCGCTTTGATCTGTTCCCGCGACAACGGGACCCTGCGGCTGCGCCGATCCGCTTTGAAGAGCTCAAGGAGCTCGTGAAGCACTGGAAGCTCCATCGCCAACGCAACTTCTGGAAGACCCACACGACCAAGGAGGACCTCGTGCGCACGCTCTACCGCCACATCAACACGAAGATCATTCCGCAGGAGACTCGCGACGAGAGCAGCAGCAGTGGCGGCAATGCCAGCAGCTCGAGTGCGACTGCTGCAACTGGATCGACTGGTCCGTCAGTCAACAACGGACAGCCGCAGCACTCGAGCGGCATCGTGCCGATGGCACCGACTGCGCCAGCGCGCAAGGTGTCGTCGATTGTGGCTGCGACAGTCGAGTCGCCTCGGTCCAAGTCGATCCTCGTGCACGCTCGCGGGAGTCAGAGCACCGGTGGTCCGAAGAAAGAGCACATCTTCGGCGAGTACAGCGGCGACCTGTTCAGCCAGCGCGGCGAGTACGAAGACGGCATGATCTACCTCTCGCGCTTCCAGAAGCTCGGGCTTGTCGCGAGCGCAGAGCTCGATAAGAAAAGCGACAGCACGAGCGAGCTCAAGCTCAAAGGCGACGACGACGACGACGAGATCCACGCCAAGAGCCACGACGAGTTGGACCTTGGGACTGCATTGTCGCGAGAAGTGCGGCTCAAGCAAGAGTGCGCATTCAGCATCTACCACGTACGTCCGCGTAGCTGCGAGGACGGCTTGACGGCTCTCTGAGGTCTTGGTTCTCGCATGAGCTAGTCTGCCTACCCTCTCTAACCTCGCTATCGTGCGTGTTCGGATGCCCTTTGCCGCAGTTCACGACCGACGTCGGACACGAGAAGCAGATGGTGAGCGAAGGCGCGATGCTCGCGCTCAGTCGCCTCTCGGTCTTTGACGACATCGAGGTGAAGAAGTTCTGCGCCGCGGCGATCCTGAACCTCACGTGGGAGGCATCGCTGTGTCTCAAGATGGTCGAAGAAGGCGTGCTCTTGGCGCTCCTGGAGCTCGCCAAGGCGCAGCACGAAGAGATCCGACGGAACACGTCGATGGCGCTCTGCCGCTTCTCGTACGACCGCAGCGGCCAGCTCCGGCTCGTGCAAGAAGGCTGTGTCTCGGCGATCATCTCGATGCTCAACTCGCCCGACTACGAGACAAAGGAAGCGTGCGTGAAGGCACTGATCAACATTGCGTCGTACTCGGGCTCGGCAGTCGCCGAGAGCGTCGTGCAGACGATTGTCAAGCTCTCGACGAAGAAGGAGCACGCGAGCATCGCGTTCTCAGCGGAAGCGATCTGCAACCTGTCGCTGCTCACAGGACCGCGCGGCAAGGTCGTCGAAGACGGCATCCTCGACAACATCTGCGAGCTGTCGCAGAGCGTGAACGACACGGAGGTGAAGCTCCACCTCGCGACTGCGCTGGCAAACTTCTCGGGCTTTCCGTCCAACTTGGAGCTCTTGAGCCAAGTGCGCATCCTCGAGTGCCTCGAAGACCTGCTCAAGTTTGAGCACGATGGCGTGCGCGAGCGCTGCGCTTTCACGATCGCCAACATCTCGTCGCACGCGACGTCGCTCAAGAACCTCGTGCTGAGCGACGCAGTCGTGCAGCTCGTGGAGATGGGACAGAAAGCGAACGCTGCGGTCCAAGAGAGCATTGCGCTGATTCTGTCGAACATGTCGTCGACGCCCGAGAGTCGGCAGCTCCTCGGTCGCTTCGGCGTCGTCTCGCTGCTCCTGCACTTCCTCGACGAGTCGAGCTCACTCACAAAGCAGTACGCGATCGTCGCACTCTGCAGCCTCATGGTGAACCCAGTGACATGCTCAGAGCTCATGCAGAGCAACACACCGGCGGTGCTTGCGCGTCTCGCGACGACGTCACACGACAAAGTCAAGGAGCTCTGTGCGAACGCGCTGTTCAATCTGTCGTGCGAGAAGAGTCTCCACAGCTTCTTGCTCAAGGACGACGTGATCAAAGCCATTGCACGGCTCTGCAAGAAGTTCACCGTTGGCAAAGACGGCGTCGAGGTCGAGGACGAGACTGCGCCTGCGAACGCAAACGACAAGGCGCCGGTCGTGCTGCTCCGGAGTCAGGAGTGCGCGATCGCGTGTCTGTTCAACCTCTCGTTCTTCGACGAGAGTCGCAAGCTCTTGCTGCGCATCGACGTCGTCAAGACGCTCTTCCAGCTCTTCCAGTGTCCTGTCAAGCACGAAGAGCTCATGAAGCAATGCGCCGGCATCGTCGCGAACCTGTCGTTTGACGCCGACGCGCGCGTGCGCATGGTCGACGACGGCTGCGTGCGTCTCATCCGGAAACTCATGAACGCGAGCAGCAAGGACACGCTGCTGTGCTGCGCCACGGCGTGCTGCAACCTCGCAGCCGAGGCGCTCGAGAAGACGCCGATCCTGTCGATGCTCATCGATCTATCGGGCTCGCCGCACGCGACGATCACGCTCACGTGCGCGATCGCGTTCTCAAAGCTCGCGTCGAGCGCGTCGTTCCGACCGACGCTCACCAAGTGCCCGGAGCTGTACCCGGCGCTGACGCTCATGATGCGGTGCGGCATCGAGGACATCCAGATCTACTCGGCCGTGACGCTGTGTAACCTCGCTGTGGAGCGGAGCCAGCGATCGCGGCACATCTGGAAAGAGGGCACAGTCCCGGACTTCATCGTGAACTCGCTCTTGCGCATCAACAGCGACTCGACGAAGGAGATCTGCGCGCGTGCGCTCTACAACCTCCTCACGCACGACGAGTACCGCATGGCGCACATCAAAGAGGGCGTGCTGTACGCGCTCGTGAAGCTCGCACGCCTCGAGAGCGTCGAGATCCGGTCGCTCTGCGTCACGGTGCTCTACAACCTCTCGTGCGACGCCGCGATGCTCGACACGCTCATGGAGATCAACGTCGCGCAGGTGATCACGAAGATGTGCGAGATGGAGTTCAGCAGCCAGGACATCCACCGCCGCCTCTCTGCGTGCCTCATGAACATCGCGATGAAGCCAGGGAACGAAGTGAAGCTCGTCGAAGGCGGTGCACTTGTCGCGACGCTCGTCTTGGCCGAGCACAACGACCCGCCGACGATGCGGTACTGCGCCTCCGTGCTCTGCTACCTCTCGTCGCAGCGCGGGAACTGCGAAGCGATGGTCGCGAGCGGGCTCGTCGACGTCCTCGTGCGCATGCTCGCAGTCGACGACAGCCAGCAGAACCTCTTTGGGCTCACGGCGCTCTGCAACATCTCGTGCGTCGCGACGCTGCACGACCGCGTGATCGAAGAGTCTGGCGCGATCCAGCCGACGATCCGTCTCTTCTCGGCGAGCGACGACGAAAGCGTGCTCCTCGGCTGCGCACAGACGCTGTACAACCTCACGCACCACGCGCGCTTCCGCAAAGTGCTGCTCCAGACCGACCTCCTCGACGTGCTCCAGGTCGCGTTTGCACGGACGTCCGTCGCATCGCCAGCGCTCGTCGATGTGTGCGTGCAGATCGTCGCGATCCTGTGCGAAGATTTGCAGGACGGATGTGAGCTCGTGATGAAAGGCGCTGTGAAGGTCCTGCGCCTCGTTGCGCCACACTGCGAGCCAGCGACGACGCTCCACTGCATCTACGCGCTCAACCAGCTCGCGCGGTGCGACAAAGTCGGCTTGACCGTCTTGACGGACGGTGCGCTCGACGTTGTTGCGAGCGCAGTGCTGCCGACACCCCGGCCAGCTGACGCGGAGGCTGACGCCTCTGCGCCACCACCGCAAGTCGTCGTCTCGCCTGAGCTCGCGGAGCGGTGTTCGATCATCTTGCGCTCGCTCTCGACTGCGCTCGAGTGTCTCCCTGCGCTCACGGACGACGCGCGGCTCATCCCGATGATCCGCGCGATCACGAGCGCGAGCGCGAGCAAAGAGACGTGCAAGAACGCGATCCTGACGCTCTACAACGTCACGTCGTGCAAGTCTGCGGCGCTCGATCCCCTCATCGCTGCCGATGTCATCCGCTTGCTCATTCGGCTCTCGACGGTGGGCGGCACGGACATGGCGCCGGCGTGTGCAATCGCGCTTGCGCACATCAAGCACGTACAGAAGGACCGCGAGCGCGTCCCAAGTCCTGACGGCACCGACGTCCCAGACGAGATGGAGGAAGGCATCATGACGACGCTGCTCTCGATGATCGACCTCGACCAAGCGAGCATCCAGCGCGTGGACCGCATGGCCGTGACGCTGCCGGCGAACTTGCCGCCGCTGCGGCCGACGGACTGGGTCTTCCTCGCCGGCAACACGTCGATCCGCCTGGGGTCGCAACTCCCAGTGTCCTGGGCAGTCCACAACTCGTCAATCGACGACGCGCGATTCGTGCCAGCTGAGCCGCGGTCGTTCCTGGCGCTGCTCGCGCCTGTTGTGCCTGCAACGGGTGTATCGGTGCAGGACAAACTCGCAGGCGCGTTCCGGATCATGAAGGTACGCGAAGACAAGTACCGGATCAAGCGGCTCGACCCGCGCTTCCTCCAGTCCGCAGCCGTGACTGCGACGAGCTCGCGCGAGAGCCTCACAGACGCCATCGCAGTCGCAATGAGCGACAGCGCGCGCGAGGCGACGCCGTCGCCGACGGTCATGGACGTCTCAGACACGAGCTCAGCGCACGACGCCCACACGTCGGACAGTGAGGGCGAAGAGGTGCGGTCGCCGTCGCCCGTGAAGAAGAAGACCAGTGCGCCGCGCGGCGGCATTGCGCGCGTTGGGAGCTACGGTCGCAACATCAGTTCGCTCACGATGGACCGCCGGAGCTCCAAGACGAACGGCACGAACAGCAGCAGCCTCAGTAGCAACGGCAGTAGCAGCGGCAGTGCGACCCACCACAAGGGCAGCAAGGCGCATCTCCAGGACGTCAAGCCCGAGAGCAACTTCCGCAAGAAAGAGTCGCAGCGGAATAGCAAGCTCTACAGCGACGGCGACCGCGTCGTGCTGCCCAAGCTCTAGGCGCACGGGTCTCGGGGGTCATGGCAGTTGAGAGAGAGAGAGAGAACGCTGTCTGCAGTAGGAGCACGAGGTAGCGCCAGTAGACTGCCCCACCGTGACACTCGCACACACAGCGACGTCGTCAAGCGCAAGCGCTGCGTCTATTGCTATCGCCATGGCCTCATTCGTTGCTCGCTCGTCCGCCTGTGATGGCTCTCTACTACGTCTCGGCCTCTGCTGCTGCTGCCGTCATGATGAGCTTCGCGCGCAGTGCTCCTGGCAGCGCAGACACCTCGAGCGCCAGTGGGTTCCCTGCGACGCGCACTTCGCGCAGCTTGGGCAATGCGAGCAGCGCGTCTTCTGGCAAGTGTGCGAGGCGGTTGTCGCTCAGGTCGAGGACTTCGAGCTCCTGGAGCTCGGCCACGCGCGGCGAGAGCTCCGTGAGTTCGTTGCGCGAGAGGTCGAGACGAGTGAGCTGCGTGAGCTGGAACGCCGACTCGGGCAAGAACCGCAGCGCGTTGTTCGACAGGTCCATTGCCTGGAGCTGCGGCAGGCGCTCGAGTACGAGCGAGAGCTTGCACGCGCAGGACGACCCGAGGTGCTCGCACATCATGTTCTTGCAAATGAGGTCCTGCGAGCTCGACAGCAAGAGCTCGTGCACTGCGGTGGCGCTGCTGCCAGTGGCGCGCGCAACGTCACGGAGCGACCGCGCAACGAGCGCTTGCACAGTCGAGCTGCTGCAGAGGTGTCGCCGCAGCGGAGCCACGGACCATTGCGGTCGCCGAGCGAGTCGCAGCAGCAGCAGCGTGTGGTGGTGCATGCTTGCTGTCGTTGCGGTCGCGTTTCGATTGATAAGCATGACGGCAAATCAATGGAGATTCCCACTATTCACTTGAGCAACGTATGGACGACGTGCATTTGGAGAGCAGCAACGCTTTTGGCCACACAACACAGCAGCGGAGCATTGAGCGATCGGCACGACGATGCTGCAGCTCGCGCGGCGCTCGCTCCGGCCGCAGCGCCACCACTTCCAGCAGCACCAACGCGCCGCGCTCTTTGCGCGGCTCGCAGGCAATAGCAGCAGCAATTTTGCACCGCCGCCGCACGTGCCGCTGCCGCAAGAGCTCCATGCGCGCGTGAAGCAGGCGCCGCTCGCGAGTGTGTATGACCCGACGGTCGTCGAACAGGGCTGGCAGGCGTACTGGCAAGAGGCGATCCGGCGCCAGCCTCCTGCGCGCGCTAACGACGAGGCGTTCCGCATGATCTTGCCGCCACCGAACGTCACTGGCGCGCTGCACATTGGTCATGCGCTGACGATCACGATCCAGGACGCACTCGCGCGCTGGCACCGCATGCGAGGCTACGCGGTCCACTGGATCCCTGGTCTCGACCACGCTGGCATTGCGACGCAGGTGAGGGCTGCTCTCTCGCGCGCTTTCTTGTCATGGCAGTCGCTTGTACAGCTGGCTGTTGCGCAGCGCACGGTCTCTCTCTCTCTCTGACTGACTATGACGCGCGTGTGTGTGACTGCAGAGCGTCGTTGAGCGCAAGCTCCAGAAGGAGCGCGGCGTGTCCAAGCACGACCTCGGCCGCGACGCGTTCGTGGACGAGATCTGGAAGTGGAACGAGCAGTACGGCGGTCGGATCATGAACCAGGTCGACCACATCGGCGCGATCGTCGCGAAAGACCAGGCGTACTTCACGCTCGACGACACGCGGTGCGCTCTCGCGTCGAGTGCTCCTGGCGCAGACTTCTTGCGCGTATCAACTGCTCACGCACGCACGCACTCGCTTGCTTGCTTGTCTGCGGCTGTGTGACGATGCTGCGCAGGTCGAACGCCGTGCTGAGTGCGTTCGTGGAGCTGCACGATCGCGGACTGATCTACCGGCGGCGGCGCATGGTGAACTGGTACGCGCAGCATCGCCTGTTGATGTGGCGCCGACTGACTGACTGACTGACTGACGGACTGGATCACTAGGTGCCCGACGCTCAAGACTGCGATCTCGGACATTGAAGTGGACGCCGAGCAAGTGGACGGCGCGACGCTCCTGACGCTCCCAGGACGCACGAAGGCCGTGGAGTTCGGCGTCATGCACCGCATTCGCTACCAGGTACTACCCAGTGTTACTCAATGGGCAATGGACTGTGGGCAACGGCTGACGGCCGACTCGCTACCTGGTTGTTGGCGCTTGTGTGCAGGTCGTTGGCTCGAACGAGTTCCTCGAAGTCGACACGACGCGTCCAGAGACGATCTTTGGTGACGTCGCAGTCGCAGTGCACCCGGACGACGCGCGCTACACGCGATTCCACGGCCAGCACGTCGTGCATCCGTTCTCCGGCGAAGCCATTCCGATCGTCACAGACAGCGTGCTCGTGAACATGGAGCTCGGCACTGGTGCGTGCTCTCCGTGTGCGACTGAGCTGTTGACGGACGCACCGTGGCGCTCACAGGACGGACACTCGACACTTGCGTACGTACGACGTAGGCGTCGTGAAGGTCACACCTGCGCACGACCCAAAGGACTTTGAGTGCGGCGAGCGGCACAACTTGCCGGAGAACGAGGTGATCGACAAGGACGGACGCATCTGTGGCGCAGTTGATGCGCGCTTCCTCGGTTTGGACCGCTTCGATGCGCGCGAGCGTGTGGTCGAGGAGCTCAAGGAGATGGGGCTGTACGTCGACAAGGTGCGTCCTTTGTGCTCCTGGTCGCTCACTGCTCCTTCGGACAGTCTCTCGTGTCCTGTCTGGCTGACGCGATCGCCATTGCCCGACTAGCTCGACCACCCGACGTCGATCTCGATCTGCTCGCGGTCTGGGAACGTCATTGAGCCGCTGCTCATGCCGCAGTGGTTCGTCGACTGCAAGGACATGGCGAAGCGCGCAGCCGACAGCGTGCGCTCCGGTGCCATGGCGATCGAGCCCAAGTCGCACGCGCACACGTGGTTCTACTTCCTCGACAACGTCCAGGACTGGTGCGTGAGTCGCCAGCTCTGGTGGGGCCACCGCGTGCCGGCGTACCGCGTCAAGACCGACGCGACCGATCGGTGGTTCGTCGCGCGTTCGCTCGCAGAGGCGCGTGAGAAAGCCGAGGAAGCGCTCGGCGCGCCGCTCAGTGAGAGCGACTTGGAGCAAGACGCCGACGTCCTCGACACGTGGTTCAGCTCTGCGCTCTTGCCGCTCTCTGTCTCGGTGCGTTGCTTGGGTCCCAAGTCTGCTGCTGCTTTCGTATCGAGACGATGGCGCTGACTGACTGTGGGGATGTATGACTTGCACTAGGGCTGGCCAAGCCTCGAGCAAGACGACGGTGTGGCCAAGTACCCGCTCGATGTCATGGAGACGGGCTCCGACATCCTCTTCTTCTGGGTCGCGCGCATGGCGATGCTGTGCGAAGAGGTGCGTTGTGTGGCATCTCTTGAGCCGAGCGGTCTCTCTCTCTCTCTGTCGGTCGTCGCAGCTCTGTGGTCCGCAAGTCGTCTCACGCACTCGTTCGTGTGTGTGGCTCTGTGAGCGCAGTTCTCGGGCGAGATCCCGTTCCGCAAGGTGCTGCTCCATCCGATGGTGCGCGACAAGGCGGGACGCAAGATGTCCAAGAGCCTCGGGAACGTTATTGACCCGCTCCACGTGATCGACGGCATTGCACTCGAGCAGCTCCTCGCGGATCTCATGGTACGCCCTTGACGACAGCGATGATGCAGCCGTGGTGTGACGACGTCTCTCTCGCTTGGCTCACACTTGTGCTCGTGCTACTCGTGCCACGTGTGTGCGCTAGAGCGGCAACGTGAGTCCGCGTGAGCTCAAGAAGGCGGAGAAAGAGCTCAAGCGCGAGTTCCCAGAGGGCATTCCGACATGCGGCACAGACGCACTGCGCTTCACGCTCGCGTCGTACCTCCAGCAAGGTCGTCAGATCAACATGGACGTCCAGCGCGTGGTGTCGTACCGCCACTTTTGCAACAAGATCTGGAACGCTGTGCGCTACGCACTGCCGCTGCTCGAGTCGTCTTCGCCATCGTCATCGCCATCAACGCGTGCGACAGAGCTCGCGGAGCTGAAGCCCAACATGGGCTTGGCCGACCGCTGGATCATGAGTCGCCTCGTACGCATGCGTGTCTCGTCTCGCTCAGTGTCAACGAAGCACTTGCCTGCTCTCTCACGCACACTCGCCTGCATGCTTCTCCACAGGCGCAAACGGTCGAGACGATCAACCGCGGCATTGCGTCGAACCACTTGGCCACGAGCGCTGCCGCCATGCAGCGGTTCTTTGTCCAGGACCTCTGCGACGTCTACATCGAGTTCAGCAAGCCCGTGCTGTACGGCAACCGCGTCGACGCGGGCGAGTTCGAGTCAGAGGACGCGCGCCGTGCGCGCCAGCTCAGTGCACAGGCGACGCTCTTCCAGTGCCTCGACTACTCGATGCGACTGCTCCATCCGTTCATTCCGTTCGTGACCGAAGAGCTCTGGTGCGTATCACGTGCACTTGTGCTTCGAGCACTCGTCCTAGTTGCTGCGACTGCGTATGGTTGCCTCACAAGGTCGCTGATGCTGCCACATGGTGCCTTGTCGCTCTCTAGGCAGCGCATCCGTGCGTACGACCCGCTCGCGACGTCCGACAGCGTCGAGGAGACGTCCATTCTGTTTGCCAAGTACCCAGAGGAGTCGGACATGCGCGTGTGGGCGGACGACGATGCCGAGCGCGCGATGATGGTGCGTTGGTCGTGATATCTTACGGGCGTTTGGTCTCCAACGCATCAGTCAACTCACGCTGCTCCTGCGCTCCTCAATGCGCGGGCCTGCGGCGGATTGACAGCTCGTCTTGGACGTGATCCACGGCATTCGGTCGCTCAAGCACACCGTGAAGGTGCTCGCGCCGACTGCTTCGAGCGATAGGTGCGTCTGAGTGGCTGACTCTGTGTCTGGAGCGTGCATGCGCGAGCGATGGCTGACAGTCGCAATGCCTCTCTGACCAGCGACGCGCGTGTCGAGATCCGGTGCAAGGACGCACACGTGCTGGCGGAGGTGAACCAGGCGCTGCGCGACATCGAAGGCCAGAGTCGCATCGCCGTCCGAGCGAGCGTGGACGACGGCTCAGCCGCGTTCTCAGGTCCTGTGCTCACGCACTCGGTCTCCGAGTCGTGTCGAGGTGCGTACCTGTCGTGTGCCTGCTCATGTGTACGACTCTCGCGCGCGCTGTGTGCTTGTTCTGCCGGTTAACAACCACTCCCACTCGCCCGTGTCGGCTCGCAGTGCTGATGCAAGTGCCGCAAGACGCCGAGACGTCGCAGCGCGTGGAAGCGGAGATCCATCGTCTCGAGAAGCGCGCAGCGAAGAGCCAGAAAGCAGTCGAGGCGCTCGAGCGTCGCCGCGCGGATGCGCAGTACGCGACAAAAGTGCCTGAGACCGTGCGTGCGCAGGACGCGCAGCGCCTGAAGCAGAGCGAGACGGACCTCCACGCCGCGGAGAAGAGTCTCGCAGCACTGCGCGAGCTCCAGCACCACTACTAGCTGCCTGCTTGCTTGTCTGATAGACGGAGCAGCACGGTGCTTTGCACCAGTAGAGACGCAGCAACACACTCGCGACAGCTCTAGTGCTCTTCCATTCATCCCTTCCGTCCGTCCGTCCGTCCCATGCACTGTCACACGCGTGTGACCTCGCGCATCGCACGCGCAATGTCGGCGTAGAGCGCTTGGTGGCGGCTCGGCGTCGGGAACTTGTGCCCTTCCTCGTGCTCGAACTTGTGCTTCGCGACGCCTGCGTCGGCGCCGGCGTAGCGCTCAAAGAGCGCTTCCGAGTGCTTCACCATCGTGTCGGCTTTGCCGATCACGTGGATCGACGGCACGTGGATCGCCAAGCGATTCCCGAACGCGTCCTCCATCAAGTGCTTCGTCTCAACGGCGCGCGGCTCAAAGCCAGCGACGAGCACGCATGCGCGCCACGGCGGCGCAGTGCCGTACGTCTTCTTGTAGTGCGCGTTCAAGATCGTCGCGAGCGCAGCGCCTTGCGAGAACCCGAGCAAGACGTCGATCGGTCCGAGCTGGTGCACCTGTCCGACCAAGAAGTCGAGCGTGTGCTCGAGCCCGTCGTAGCTGTACACTGCGCGACTGTCGCTGTCGTCGCGCGAGTCACCGGACGTGCCAGTGTCGCGCTTGATCGCGTCCCACCACTGGAAGAACGGCGCGTGCTTCTCGTAGAATGTGCGCACGATCTCTTGCGCGGGTCCTGTTGCGAGGAACGGCGCGTCGAGGTAGAAGAAGTCGGCGCCGCGCGGTCCGAGCGCCTGGCGCAGTCCTTCCGTCTGCAGCTCGAGGATCTTGGCGTTCGTGCGCCAGCCGTGCAGACACAGCACGCGCAGCTTCGAGGCGCTCATCGCGACGCAGGGGCTCGAGCAAGAGCAAGAGCTGCGGCTCGTCGTCGCTTGTTGTTCAATGTTGCGTCATCAAGCGTAGCATTGAACAACAAGCACGTCAAATGACTGTGTAATTAACCCTTAGATACCGATCCAAACTCATAAACTTATTGTTAGTCAGACGTGAATATATTGTACACATATAATATAGTAATTATAGAAATAGACGCAATACGTGTCTACATTGCGATATTCGAGATATTTACGCGCCAAGTTCCAGGCACCAATTTTCCTGTCTATCAACAGTTGTGGTAAAAATTAGGTCAAATGGGGGTCATTACTTATCCGGCACTTGTTTTCGGTCATTATTTTAATTGGTTACTATACTTGTGCCTCAATACTAATCAGTCATGGAGCCTCAATAACGCAAAAAAGTTGAAGAAGTCATGTTGCTTGTGACGACAAGACAAGGGACTCAGCTTTCACCTCCCAGTGAACAACAAGAAACCGCTGAAGGTGATTTGCACCGACCAATACTGAATGATGAGCCTAAGAAAATGAATATATACATACATCAGGTGATATCAAAAATGACTAGCTTGCTGACGGAAGGGTAGACAGAAGAATGAGGAAAGAGTGATTTGAAAAAAACTAGAAATCAACATTAATTACCTAATGTAATGGGACTCAGGCCAATCCTACTTTCGCATTAGCGAGAAGTGAGATAGCACTGATCCACTTGATGAGGAAGCGTAGAAGCAAACAGACTCGCACGGGAGTGTGAGTCGAATGCCGGTCCTGGCGAAGATCTTGAGCCGAGAGGCCGGAGAGAGGAGAGGAAGGCGACTTGAGTGGTGGAAGGTAAAATTGCAACTG
>JAASFT010000810.1:0-12885 GCA_023333885.1 Globisporangium parvum
GAAGATCCAGGACAAGGAGGGCATTCCGCCTGACCAGCAGCGCCTGATCTTTGCGGGCAAGCAGTTGGAGGACGGCCGCACGCTGTCGGACTACAACATCCAGAAGGAGTCGACGCTGCACCTGGTGCTGCGTCTGCGCGGTGGCAACTAGGTCGTTGATCTAGCGCACTTTATGAGCTCCGTTTGAATGACGATCGAATGTTCTTCACGATGCAATGATGCCTTTCGTATGAGTTGTTGTGATTGTGGTGCACCCTGAGGTCGACAGGATGCGCCTTGTGGCGTTGTCATGCAGACGCTGTGCGAGTCTTGTGTTAGGTGCGCCTTGTGCTGCGGTAGCGAAACGCCGCTCGCACTTGCTCAACTGAGACGCCACTGCGCAATGAGCGAGACACGTGGCGACGAGCCCCTGAGCGATCGTGAGTGGCGCCAGATGCGCCGCACGCTGTCGAAGCTCGAGTTCGAGCCAGTGCCCGAGACGCCAGCGCTGCTGCCTCGGTCTGTCTACGACGAGAGCGCCAACGAGGACGCTGGTGAGAGCATGTTGCGGCTCGAAGATGCTGACAGCATGACGCATGAAGAGTCTCTCGAGCCCAGCAACATGATGTGCCCAGCACTCCCTCCACGGTGCGTTTGATTGCCCGCTGATGGTTGCTGCTGCGCGTGGATCGTTCGCTCACTCGAGTGCCCATGTCCAGCGAGGAACACCGCATCGATGAGTCTGCCTCGCTGCTCAAGCTCGAGTCCCGCGAGCTGCCCTCGACATCTACGGCTGTGCTCGCGCACTCGCTCCCATCCGCACCAGTTGCGCTGAAGCTGTTTAGCTCCTCGCGCCAGTCCACGCAGCGTACGTCGCCACTCGTACCAGAGCGAGAGTACTCGCACACAGAGGCGGACTGCTGTGGCAGTGATGACGAGGACGACGAGATCGGCAAGATCGAGCGTCACACGGTTGCGACACAAGAAGCTCTGCGTCAATCGACAGTGGTGCGTCCGCTGCTCTTGATAGCGTGCACTAGCACGAGTGCTTGAAAGTCGACACTCACTTGCACCCCTTTGCAGACTGCGATCAAGGAGATGCAGGCAAAGTTGATGCGAGACTCGAACTTGGAGCGCATGAAGATCGCAGCAGCGCATGCAAATGTCATCGCCATGCTCCAGGTACCTCCTTTGCATTGCGTCGTCATCGCCTCGAAGCTGCTGGTGCGGTGTGCTGAACTATCGAATGATGCTGTGTGTATCTGTAGAACAAGATCGAAGAGCTCAAGGAGCACGCTGTGCGCTCTGATGCGCGCCAGGACTATCAGAGCTCGGCGCTCGAGCGATATTCAGCGTTCACTGCCAAGCGAGCGGAGCAGAGTGTACGTTGGCGTCCTGTGTCTGCTCTTTCACGTCTCTGAGCTCAACGACTCACTCGCGCTGAGTTGTACACGCATTGAATGAACACTAGCGAGTGTACTGGACAAGTGCATGCTCGGTCTTGGCGTGCTTTCAAGCGTGGAAGGCAGCGCATCAGGCGAGACAACGAAAGCAACGCAGTGGAGTCCGCGCAGCTCGGCACCACCGAAAGCAGTCTGATAGCGCACATCCAGGCGTGGAAGGCAGTGGCACAGCAGTCGCAGTTTGTGTGTCGTGTTCAGCGTTTGCAAGCCGAGCACGAGCATCGCCTCGTCGACACTGTCAACGAATACCAGCTCAAGATCGAGCAGGTAGTACGCAGCACGCAGGTTGAACGCCAGTTCTGATGCAAGAGTCTCACTGGGTGTGCGTGTGTCCGGACAGCTCCAGCAAGCGCTCGAAGAGTCGAAGCATCAGGTCGCGATTGCACAAAAGTGTCGCCAGCGCCTTGAAGATGACTTACGCCAAGTGTTCTTACGAGGCGTCTCGGCGATGAACATTGAAGCGCTCACACTGTTCAACTCGAGCCACAAGTCGAAGCGCGCGAGTGACGCAAGTGACGACTCGAGTGATCGAGACACGCTGAGCTCTGGTGCAGCTGGGTACGACGAGATGGGGACGCCAGGGATCGCCAGTGCGTCTTTGCAGCGCGACGAAGATGATGGTCGTATGAGATGCGAACCGCAGTTCATCTCAGCGAGAGCTGATAAGTCAGGGAGCGCTCTCACAGAGTCCGCGCTGGTTGCACCAGAGATCCTGACGCACCAACCGATGACTCGAGAGGACTTGGATGCGAAACTGAAGGCAATGCTCGCGTCCTCAACAAGCCGACTCGAGACGTCGCTCCATCACGAATCAAGTCGAGTCTCAACGGAGAAGACGGACGCCCGTCCTGGAGTCCCAAGAAGTTCGGTGCACGTTGCGTCAGCGCACTCTGCGAGCCAGAGCCGCCATCGCTCCAACAGCGCATCGTCAGCAAATCTCCTTCGCAGCGCCGAGATGGTGAACCAGCACATGCTGGGGACGTCCCACCAGTCTCTGAGCTCACTGAGCACACTTCAAGGCTACGCATCAGCTTCGCAGTCGTCTACCAAGGCGAAGGCGAAGCCAGATGTGAAGCACCAGGTCGAGATGGAGTTCCTTCGCAGCACGATTGGAGCTGGCAGATCTGTCTCGACAGCGTCGCGTCCACGGGCGTCGACTGCAACCGCCGCTCGGTCTCCACTGCGCTCCTCGTCGTCATCCTCGGCCGCTCGCTTCAAGATGTAGAGAGACGCGCGTAGTCCAGCATTGCTAGAACAGGCGAGGCGACGTTGGCCGTCTGTTATACTAAATCGAGTACGCTTGTGGTGTGCGGTTGCGTCTTGCGTCTGCACGCTGTGTCGTCGTTTGCGCGGCGCGAGAGCTAGTAGAATGAGCCGACCACACGCGCAGATCGACCTGCGGCGGCTGTACCGCGGTAGCGCGCAGGGACACGACAATGAAGCGGATGGCGCGCTAGTTGGCGATGACAGTGGTGACTACAACGACGACGAGTGCGAGCACGATGACTGGGACGCGCGAAGCGATCCGAGGGCTTCGAGGCGATTTGCTGATGACACTGACGTTGCTATCCACGACGAGGACGAAGAGGTGTCGTGGATGTGTTGCTTTGGGTGTGAGTTCGCGCGATGGAAGACTCACAAGTGCTGATGGTCGCGTGCATCAGATCGACCTCGAAGGCTACGAGCAGTACCTCGCCGAACTCAAAAGGTGCGCTGCTGTGATGTGAAGAGTCAAGGGCAGCGCACTTGATCAACAACAAGCGCGCTACTAAGCGCTTTCTTGCTCTCGCGTTCGGTCTTACGACGCACAGCAAAGCCGAGACACGACCGCAAAGCGCACGCACGCTTCGCACGACCCCGAGCGAGTCGCCGCAGTTCTACATGGTCAATGCGCGCAACCCAAGCTTCCCACTGCGCCAGCGACGGCGCGACCAACGCGTCCGATGAGCGCACGGCCGCATCTGAACGCATCAAGCAGCAGGAACACATCTGTAGCGAGTCAACCAGCTTCGCGAGGCGCACCGCAGTCGTCTGCGTCGCGAGCAAACCTTGGCGCTCGTCGCAAGCGTCAGGGAGGCGACAACTTCGTGCATGCTCGCGTGCGAGCGATCTACCACGATACTGGTCGCGCTGCGCCTGCTGTTCGACAGATGCCGAGCTCCGTGTCAGCGAACTCGACGATTGCGAACAAGCTCAAGGTCTTTCAGCAAGCCGAGCTCCACGACGAGTACTACAAGCTCGTGGACGTCGTGACGGAGCTCAAGACAGCGTGTCAGCAAGAGCAGGAGAGACGCGCAAAGGCGGTGGCGCGCGTGCGGCGGCTCGAAGAGATCGTCGCAATGAAAGACCGCAAGATCGAGTCGTTGCTGCACGCCAAGACCGTCGGGTCGGACCACAACCACCTCGTTGGAGCGATCACGCAGCGCGAGATGGCGCAGCGCGACCGCCAGAGCAACGCGATGATGCACAAGCTGCGCCACAAGATCGCGCAGCAGAGCCAAGTCATTGCGTCGTACGAAGAAGCGATGCAGTCCCTCCGGAGCGGCATCAAGAGCACGAACCTCATGGAGCTGGAAGAGGAGCGCAGTCAGCTCTACGTCGAGCTGCGCCACCAGCAAGAGCAGCTCGCGTGCCAGCGCATCGAGATCGAAACGCAGACAAAGAAGGTCGCTGAGATGTACCACATCGACGCCACATACCGACAGCAGATCGCAAAGGTGCAGCACGAGAGCAAGCGATCGGTGCTCGAGAAGCACAAGCTTGAACAAGAGATCGCGTTCTTCAAAGCGCGCGTCGACCAGCTGCAAGACAAGCTCACGCTCGAGCAGCGCAAGCGAACGCACGACCGCGAAGTGGCGTCGAATGCAGCTGCTGTGCAAGGGCACGACCTCGCGTCGCCAGCGCGCGCGTCAGTGCTCGCGAGCGCACTCGAAGAAATGAAAGCGCTGATGAAGCGCGAGTGTGCGGCGTCGATCCAGCGCGAGAAGCTCAAGTCTCCTCGCGCAGCGTCCAAGTCGCCGCGAACGACCTCCGTCTCGACTGCAGCTTCTGCTGGCTCTGTCTCAGCTGCGTCCGCGCCGACGTCTGATGCTTCGGCACCAAAGCCAACTGCGCCAGTAGCTGCTGCTCACCCGCCGCAGAGACAGATGCGACCCCAGAGCGCAGGTCCGACTCGGCCGCATCGTCCAGCAGCAGCAGTCGCCGCGACTCCCTTGAGCACAAGTGCGAGCAACGACGCAGTCGGAAACGCAGTGTCTGATGGTGGAGTCAGCGAAAGCGAGTCGAGTCAGCCCACTCAACAAGCGCCATCGCCAGCAGTACTCGCGACGTCCGAAGCGATCGAGCCAGCCGCATCAGCGAGCACCGCTGATCCTGAGAACAGGCAAGCGCCGCCGCAGCCTCAAGCGAGCAGCGCCTTGCAAGCACAAGAGACTCGACGACCTTCAGCGGAGTCGCCCGGACCGAACGAGCCTGAAGCAGTCGTCGGCTCTGCTGCTCAAGGTCGTGGCGAGAGTCCAGATGAAGGAACTCACGAAGACGGAGAAGCAAGCGACGCACTTGCTTCTGCCTCCGCATCTGCATCTCCCACTAGCACAAGTATGGACTCGATCGAGCCGACTGGGTCGTCTTGGAGCAGTCCACAGAGCGCTCTTGACGACATGGTGCGGCAGTCAACAACCACCGAGGTGGCGAGCGACAGAGTACTGTCTGATGGAGCAGTCGCAAGTGCGTTGCAAGACGTACCAGCTGAGAGGCGAACGGAGTCAACGCACCAGGTCTCTACGATCACACTGCGGGAGATCGCGAGCGAGTCGAGTGCGCGTCTGCAGGCGTCCGAGCAAGAGCATGGCGAGCAGTCTAGTCCCGCGACCTCGATAAGTGCCGACGACTCATCTGCGCCTCGCTCTTCAAGGTCGCCAAGTCTAGACACAGCTACTGAGGTAGCGAGCGTTGTCGATGCTCAGAGAGCTGCTGCGATGGCGCTCGAGCTCGAGGCACTCGGTCTGCTGAAGAGCGATAGTCAAGACTCGGTGCTCGTGTCTGTCCCAGGCGACTCGATGTACGACTCGGACTTCACGGAGAACGGCAACGAGAGCGACGACGAGTAGCGAGTAGCGCCACTGGCTCGGAGCTCACTCATACCCACCCACCCACTCTCATCAACACCACACGTGTCGGACTTGACAGTGCATTGATTGAGTAGTGAGCGTGCTTACGCTGCAGAACGAGCAAGAGATGTGACTGCGTGTGAGCAGCTAGCGGAACCGCGACGCTGCGGACTCACTCGGTGCCTTCACGCGCTTCAGCGGACGCACTTTGCCGGCGCTGTTCACTTGCACTGGCGGCAAGAACTCGAGGCGCTTGAACGCGTCGTCGCTCCCAGAGCTCTTGCCGTGGGCGCGGCGCGCGAGGAACTTGAACAGCCCGCCTCGACTCGACGTCTCTGTGTCGTGACTGCCGCTGCTGCTGCTGCTGTTGTTGTTCTCTGCCGCGCGCTCTGCGCTCTGCTCGATCGACCGAACCTGCACGATCTCAAGGAAGAGCCCGCCCTCGTCCGAGTTGAAGAGCTGGGTGTAGTACTCGAACAGCGCCCCGACGCGCGCCGCGATCTTGCTGTCGTCCGTTGCAGCGCTGCTCTCGAGCTTCACGAGGAGCTTGCTACTCGCCGGGAACTCCGGCATGTACGGCAGCGCCATGTCCTCGCTCTGATTCCCGCTTGTGCTGTGGCTATGGACGAGGTTCACGCTGTTGGGTTCAGTCGGGATGTGTTTCTTGAGCCGGAGCGAGTGCATGAGCTTCTTCACGCCGCGCGGTGACGACGACGCGAGCGACGAGCGCGATGTGGTCGACGACGTCGACGACGACAGACTCGCGCGCACGCCGTGGTCGCTCCCTCTGCTGCTACTGCGATGGCTGCTGCTGTGCTTGTCGAGGTACGCGCGCATGAATGTCTCGTGGAGCTCCAGAAGCGTCTTGAAGCTCCCGGAGAAGCCGAGTCGCACGTGGCGCTCGTGCACCGAGCCGACGACGAGCTCGACGTAGTAGCGCGCACGGAGCGACGTTTTCTTGCGCGTGTCCGCGACATTGCGCTCCTCCTTGTGCGCCGTGACGTCGACGCGCACCGTGCGGCGGTGCGTACTCTGGGGCGCCATCGTCCAACGTCGAGTCGAGTGTCCTCCTCTGGCTAGTCAACTCGTACTGACGTCGGTCGACTGACGTTGGTCGATGAGGTGCGGGAGAAGAAACAAGGCTGATCACAATACCATACAAACATCAAGTCATAGCAAGTCACATCCAAGCCGAGCTGCTGGCCACTCTCGACATTGAATAGCAAATGCGTGAGCTCAGGTGCTCTTCTCTCTCTCTCTCGGAGGAGGAGGAGGAGCGATGCACGAACCAGCCCACACGCGTATGCTCACTAGTCGAACGGAGGTGCGTGTACTCATGTCTAATCGCTACCACGTGACATGGTGTAGTGGCCAAGGACTACGACTCGAGGAGCTCGCTGCCTGCGTCCTCGATCTCGTGCACTGGGTGGATCCCGACCTAAGGAGCATCAAAGCAGCGCGTGTTCGTCTGTCAGTTCGTCTGCCCTGCGAGTCTCGCAGATCACGGTATGTACTCAGATGAGCAGCAGGACGCACCAGCCAGTGCCCCGCCTTCTGCACACACGCTGCGAGCACAGAGTCGTCTTCGACAAGCGACGCGTCGATGGTCACTTGCGTGGCGTCCTCGTGCTCGCTCGGCGGCTGCAGAAAGCCACGGAAGCGCGCAGCTGCGTCCGATTCGCTCCCCGTCGCAGCAACGGCGTCGGCTGGAGACACGATCGACTCCGCCACGCGCGCTGGAGCGGCCCCTGCGAGACTCTCGTGGTTGTCCACGACGCTCGTCGACAGGTCCACTTTCTTCATCTGCTGCTCGTAGATCATTCGCTCCATCGTGCCCGTGCTCACGAGGCGATACACGTGCACAGTCTTGCCCTGGCCAATGCGATGCGAGCGGCACATCGACTGCTCACACCACGCCGTCCACACACGCAGCCAAGAGTAAGTACGTCCGCTGCAGTTCGAGAGGATGCACACGCTCGAAGCAAGTAGGCGCCAGTCAGTCAGTTCGCACCTGGTGGTCGTTCGACGGGTTCCAGCTCACGTCGAAGAGCACGAGGCGGTTCGCAGCGTGCAAGTTGATGCCTTCTGCGCCGGCGCGCGTGGACACGAGCAGCAGCTTCACCGCACTCGTCTTGGACGAGAACATCTGCCAGCGGCACCCGCATCGCCCAGAGCGCAGGTGTTAGAGCAAACGCCAGAGCCCATCCACAGAGGCAAGGAGGACGCACGCACCTCAATGTACTCCATGCGCTTGGCGCCTGTCGTGCTACCGTCGATCTGCAGGAACCAGTCGGACGACGACTGGTTCGTCGTGGCGTCGCTGCTGCTGCTGCTTGCAGTAGTCGTGGCGCTGAGCTTCCGCGCGCTCTTGTCGCGCGTGCTGCTCAAGGTCTTGCGCTTCCGCAAGATGCCTGCCGGGTCGCGATTTGGACGCGCTGCAGGCTTGCGGCGCTTGCCACTCGCGGCGCTCTGCTGCTGCGTCTGTGTCGCCGTCGTCGTCGTACGTGCAGCTGCGTCGTCTGTCGGTCGAGACGGACTGAACGCGCTCGCTCGCAGGAACGCGCCGATGATCTTGAGCGTCGGGACGCTCTGCGAGAACACGACGACCTTGTCGCCGCACGCAAAGCTCTCTTCGACGATCTGCATGAGCGTCGCCATCTTGCCGCTGTTCTCGAGCACCATCGTCTCGTACGGCGGCAGCACAGGCGCCTTGGCACTCGGACGCTTCCGAAGCGGCGCGCGCGCACTGTCGTCGTCATCACTGCTACTCGATGCAGCTGCAAACACGGGACGTGCCCACTCGAACGACTTCTGTCGGTCCGTGATCTTCTGCTTGCGCTTGCGCGACTGCTCGAACGCGAGCTGCCGCTTCTCCGCGAGCTTCTCCTCCGGCTCCCAGTTCCAGCCGCTGTTGCCGTCGGTCCAAGCACCCGACGGTGCACTATCGGCGTCGTCGTCGTCGCCGCCGTCGTGGCCGTCGGGGTAGAGCTTCCAGCGAATGATGTCCGGGTGGTTCATCACTTGCAACAGCGCCGCGTACGCCGAGAGGAGGTCGCCCGTGGCTTTCCCGTCGGCAACATCGCCGTAGCAGGCGAGGAAGTCGCAGTACAGGCGGTGCTGGATCGGCGAGAGCTTGCAGTAGAGGATCCACTCGCGCTTGGGCGGGAGCTGCTTCTTCAGGAGCGACTGCCCGCGCCGGAGCACGACGTCTTTGAGCTTCTCGATCAGCTCCTTCGAGCGCGCGACGTTGCCGTCGACGATCGGCTTCTCGTACTTGCTCCGGAACTCGTCGTACGTGCCGAGGAAGCCGGCGCGCGCAAAGTTGACCATGCACCAGTACTCCGAGAGCGAGTTCTGCACCGGGTAGCCCGTGAGCACGAGCCGGACCGTGGACGCGATCTTCGCGACGCTCTGGCACAGCAGCGACGTCGGGTCTTTCATCCGGTGTCCTTCATCGAGCACGACCAAGTCTGCGCCAGGCTGGCACAGCAGCTTGAAGAACTCGCGCGACGACTTCTGCGCCTTCGTCGCCACGGCGTCGGTGATCTCCATCGTCGAGTCGCCCACGCGCGTGCACACGTGGATGCTCGCGTCGCGGTCGCTCGCTGCTGCGAGCGTCGGGTTGAGCAGGCTCCGAAACATCTCGTAGCCCATGAGGAGGACGCCGCCGGTGCGCTTCCACTGCTGCAGCAGCCGCACGCGCGCGCTCATCGTGCCCTTGGCGTTCGAGGCGTCGAGCGCAAAGATCGCGCAGCGAGCGCGCGACTCGGCGCTGAGCCACTTTGTGAACTCGGCCTCCCAGTTCGGGATGCAAATGGCGGGGCACAGCACGATCGCCGTCGCAGGCGCCGCGCTCGCGCTCGCACACGCCGCTGCCTTTGCGAGTTCGTCGACGATGTACGAATAAATAACAGTCACGACCTGCAGCGTCTTGCCGAGGCCCATGTAGTCGGCGAGGATGCACCCGCGGCGCGCAGTGATGTGGCGCTGGAGGAACTGCACGCCTTCGACCTGGTGCGGCTTCAAGTGGCGCTTGATCTCCTTTGCGATCCACACGTCGTGCGCGCCGCTGCTGCTCTCCGCGTCATTCGGATGGCTAGCACGCTCAGTAGATTCGCTTGGCGCGACCGACGAGATGCGAACGCGACCGAATGCGTCAGTCTCTTCAAACGGCTCGTCGTCGTCGTCACGACAGCTCTCCGAGCCTACTGGACTTGCCGCTTCAACACTCGTTGTCTCTTCATCGCCGCACCCAAGCGCGAGCTCGTCCTCCGCTGGGCAGATACAAGGCATGAACATGCACATCATACACTGCGCAGTGGCGTTTGCAGCGAAGAGGCTGCGCAGTTTCGCTTTCGCAGCCGCCTTGGTAGTACTACCTTGGCTGTGCGCGAAAGCACTGCTATCGCCGCATGTCGAGTGCGCTTCGTCCGTGCTGTGGACGCAGACGCATGGCAAGAAGCCGCACGTGCATGTCGGCACCATCGCCATTCGATCAGATCGATCAAAAGAATGGGATGAAAAGTGGCTTTGTCGTCGTTGTTGTAAGCAGCAAAAGCAAGCAAAACAATGTACCGAGTTTTCTGCGTCGCTCCCTCGTTTTTCTCTCGCTCGCATGTATCAAATAGACTATTCACTATATGTCCGCAGCTTCAAATGTCCGCGAAAGGACATTTGAACCAGCGGATATAATATAAGAAAAATACGCACTTCACTCGAATAAGTATGCAGCATACTCAAGTGAAAAGAAAGTGTACAGTCGAGCTGATAGAAAAATACGCACTCAGACCGATCACTTTTGAAAGGGTCAAGATTGTTGCATTTCCCTGTTAAACCGATACGTTGGCCAGTGGCCTGGCCAACTTATTGCTGGCTATATTGTACAAATAAAATACAGTAATTCTGAAAATAGACACAATGTGTGTCTACATTGCGAAATTCGTGATACTTACACGCACCATACTTTCCTGTCTGAGACAAAGTCGAGATCACTCGTAAATTACATAACTGAAAGTTATTCGAATTTTTGCAAAGGAACATCGCCGTCAAAACCGCACCAATAAATCAGATGGGTATGGAGGTCCAACTGTCGAGTCATTTGCTGTTTGAAGCCGGACCGGCACCAAGAGAAACGGTGATTGGTGCGCTTGCTTTTGCTGAAAGTAGTCCGTTAAATAGCAAAGCATGGACGACGCAGAAAGCAGAGGTTGGAACTGGGTGATTGGTTGAAGCTCCGATTCGCTCGTTTTTGGCTCGTTCGTCCTCCAGCCCCGATTTGGTCATGACATTCACTATAGCACTGTTGGTCAAAGGACCGAAAAGATCTCATTTTCAATACAAAAGGCAAGTGCTTACGGCAGTCTCCAATCCAGTATATTGGGTGATAGGTTTATGGATCAATATGTATTTGATTTCAGTATGGAAATATATCCGAGCAATAATAGAAAATGGCTCGGAGACATTTCCGTCCAATTTTGAGTTCAAATTCTTGACTTGAAAAGCAAAAAATCTATATGTTGAATTCAAAACCCACCACATGTAGTTTTTGTATCGTGCTGAAAAACCCAACAATCATACCAAACCCGCTTTTGACAATATTTAGGAAATTGTCACCAAAAATGAATGCGAAATCACACCTTTGTTGTACAATTTGAGATATTCATATATTGTACGTGAAATCTCGACGACATACCGGATACAAAACTGAAACCGGATACAACCCAACATACTCGCACTTTTTCGATATCATAAAGTGTATTTGAAAGGACAATCATAATTGATTTGTCCAGATATTGTAGCAAATAGCAACGATGATATCGAATCTCCGACAGAACAGTGTATGTATATTATCAAGTTGCACTTGTATAATGGATCTTCACTCACTGCCCAACAAAACATGACGGTCAATGACCAAGATCCGCGTGCTGGGTCAGACCGGATAAGTTAGGACATCATTTCCAAGTCAGGATAACATCATATTCATATTCCGATCTCACAAAACACATTCTTGTAAATCATAACTTATGGAAACAATCTACAACTAAGAATCTCAGTGTTCAGGATGCTTAATGGGTTGAACGCGAGTAACCGTCGTCAGCCGTATATCCACAGGCAATGTCCAAGACTTCGTAAGAAGATAGAGGTCGTCGAGCTCGAGTTCGAGGTTTGAGAACCTTGGTCCAAATAGTGTGCTGCTCGCGACATCGCATTCAATATGTTTCTTGCGACGCTTGCCTTTGAGCAAATTGCAATACGAGCTCCATCGCGACCTCTGGTGCAGTGACGTCGAAGAGTGTTTGGTTGAGTCTATGTTTCACCGCAGAGAGGGTAATCACAGACACTGATGTCGGTCTACTCATCTTGAAGCGTTGACGGATGGTGCTGTGATGCGAGACTGACGTTATGTGTGTTCAAATTGTTTGAGAAGTATAGTTCAATCTTCATTGAAGCACTGTTTTGCCGATTATCACATTTCATTTGGTTTCGACCACCATCGGTGCCAGTCTGGAGCCAGCTGGTGGCTTTGTATATTCGTAGGGTTGCGCACACATACGGAGCTTTCCGTCGGCGCCGCGAGATGTGTTATGGGTGTTCAACCGTCTATGTCACGTCCATATTGGGACGGAGGTGGTGGGGAATACATATCCGGGCGACGGCCGAACCGACAAAAGTACCAGGGTGGGTTCCTCGAGGATCAAAGCGGCAGGCAGCTGGTGTCAGAAAAACGACGCAAAACGAACGCTGAGTCGCTCCTATTGAAGAGTCGCGCGCGTCGAGCGAGTCCGACGATGAAGATGACAAAGATGACCGAGTCAAGCACGTTGTGCATCGGATCGTTAGGCGGCGAGGTGCAGCACTGGTGTTCGAGTGCAAGCTCGTGTGGGCCAATGGTACTATCGAGTGGCTTGATCTGGCCAAACTCAAGTACTGTCCAATCCTCGTATGGACGTACGACAGGCAACTCGAGCGCTACCCTACGAAGACATTCTCGCAGCAGCGTTGTCCACCAACGCGCATGCGAGTGCGAGTCCCTCGTCGTCTGCCACGCGTGCCAAAGCGTCTACTGCGTCCACAAAATCTCACACTGTGTCTCCCAGCACGTGCTCGCATGTCTGACCCGAACGAGGCCGAGCACCGGCCACTCGCGACGATCGCCACCTCCGCTGGAGCAGCTGGAGCCGCAGCGGTGATGTAGGCGTTTAGCTCAAATGGTAGAGCGCCCGCTTCGCATGCGGGAGGTAGGGGGATCGATACCCCCAATGTCCACTTTTTGCTCACACACACCACACCTTACATCCCACATCACATACACACACACCGACAGCATACGATGC
>JAASFT010000811.1:0-12877 GCA_023333885.1 Globisporangium parvum
CGCAAACGTACATGCTACAGACGACTATGAGCAGACGCCGATCCACGTCGCAGCGCGGTACAACGACCTCATCGCCGTGACCGAGCTCCTCGCGAACGGCGCCGACAGCGAATCACAGTCGACTTGGCGCTTCACGCCGCTACGTACGGCGATTCAAAGCGGTCGAACTGACATGGTACTGCTACTCCTGGCGCACGGTGTAGATGCGAGCGCACCTGACGCATGTGGTTCGACTGTGCTGCACACGGCTGTAATGGGAGGTTTTGTCAACATTGTCGAAGCGCTACTCGCAGCTGGGGCAGACGCAGATGCAGACGCCACGAACAGGCGCGAAAGAACGGCGCACTGGTGCGCGCAAGCAAAGCGGAATAAGCTTCCCTTGGATGAGCTTCATTGAGAGACCTCTAACGACGCCATGCATGTGTTTGCAGCACACGGCAGTAGCAACCAGCGAGCCTCTCGAGTGATAGTGATCGGTTGGCGCAGCACGTAGCGTCATAAGCAGCTAAACGATCGCCACACATCTTCCTTCGCCCTTGCGTCGAGGCGCATCCGCGCAGCACACTCGCTGTCTGGTCTGCATCATCATCGTTGCTGTGGGCATGAAGAGCGCAAGCTCGAGTGCAGGCTGCTTGGCGTCGAAGCTAATGATCCGTTTGTGTTTGGTCACTGGCGGACCTCGCCACGCCATTGCACCGCATGTCGTGCGTGCTGCACATGAGTGTCCAATGCTCGAGCTCACGATAGCAGGCGCTCGAACACACGCAGCTGAACACGAGCAAGATCAAGGCACCTCTCGTAGCAACAGGTGACAGCAGTCGATCGGATATCTCTTGAGGACGCAGGTCGCTTGTCACGCAAGCGATGCTCGCTCGACAACATTGTCGGCGTCCACTCGGCCGCAAATAGCGCCATTGTCTCGAGTGCAAACGAGCGAGTTGCTGTGTGCATCACACGAGCAAGGACGCACCAGCTCCACCGCGAAGTTACTGAACTCCTCTCACGCATTCTGCGCTCCCGCGTCTTCAGCAGGCGATCATGGAGCTTCATGGTGCGGACCAACAGCGCCGCCTCCAGCGCTTCCTCGACCTCGAGCGCCAACCGCCAGCCAAGCCACCTCTGTGCGCAACGAACGACGTGTCCGACATCGCTGGCGCCAAGCCGCTGCTCAAAGACCACGTGTACGTCAACAAGCCGCACGTTTACGATGCGCACGACATCCGTGGGTCCGTGAGCAAAGAGCTCCATCCAAAGAACCGCCGCGTTGGCGACGACGATCGCTTCAAGCAGCTCCCGATCGAAGGTCTTGTCCGATCGCTTGCTGTCGAAAGGCGCTGCTGCTGCCATCCACCGTCCCTCACATAAAACTTGGCGTACTTGCCTTGGTAGGCTCAACGTCCCAGCCGTCGGGGTTCAAGACGAACCGCGTTTGCAATCCGCTCTTACCAGAGTACAAGCTCCCGTCGTTCACGAGTACCCCTCCCGTGCGTCCCAGCTTTCGTTCGTGCCCTCGCAGGCGTCCTCAACGCTCCGCTGTGATCTCCCGACGGACGCAACTCTCACTTTTGCTCGCATTGGTGGCAGGTCGTGCCCAAGTTCCTTCGCGACAGCTACATCGTCACGGACATCCAAGGCACATCGAGCAAGAAGAAAGTGATCGAGCACCCGCGCGACGCCATGAAGCTGGTACGTCCCGCACTGGCGACGACAACGTCCTGCCGTGGAGCTCGCGCTAGCGAGCGTCAGCACAAGTCCTCACTGACGCATGCACGTAGGACGACATTGCTGGCTCGCAAGTCGGCTGGCTCCCGCGCAACAAGCGCGGCCTGCGCGAGAACCCGCCGCGCGACATCCTCGACGTCGCCGACATCATCAATGTCGACTTCAAGTCGAGCCGCATCACGTGCGTCTGGCCTGCTTCTGCTTTCGCTCTCTCTCGCTCGCGCACAAGTTGAATTCATGACACATCGTGCAGGAACGTGCTCAACCCAGTGTACACTGTGAACGGCATGACGTCGCACGACGACGAGCACTCGCGTCCGACGCTCCTGCACCGCAAGCTCGACAAACCGAGCTACGCGCTCCAGACGTCGGACATTGAGGTGTGTGTGTGGATGCATCGCTCTACTCAAGACCGCGAGACTGACGCGAACTCTGTGGACGGCGCTGATGTGGCACTAGGGTGCGAGTTGCAGCGACCCCGCCAAGTCTATCGTCGCTGGCATCGTGAACGAGAACCGGCGCAACTTCCGCGCGATCAACGCCACGGACGACATCGTCGGCGCGAAAGCCGACACGTTCCTCCACAGCATCCGGAGCACGCGGCGCGTGGACCCGAACGTCCCCAACTACACTGCGCTCGACGGTCAGCGCGTCGACTCGAGCGCCGTGTCGGTCGGCAAGAGCATCGTCTTTGCTGACCTCATCAAGGACCACGACATGGTCTGGCACAAGGACGGCGCGAAGGCGACGCGGTCGTACGTCGTCGCTAGCGTTGGGAACGTTGGACTCACTGCGACTGTACCGAGCGAGGCAAAGGCAAAGAGCGGCGGCGCAAGGCGCTCAACGGCACCAACGCCGCTCATCAAGAGTAGCAGCAACAGTAGCAGCGGGAGTGGCGCTGTCTCGAGTGGCCATCGCGGTGGTGGGACACCAGCGGGGACAGACGCATCCAAGCCCAGCAGCAGTCGACTGACACCAGCCGAGAAGAAGCAAGTGCTGAGCCGTCAAGAGGAGATCCGACTCGTGCGCGAGCTGTCGTAGACACGGAGGCTTAGCACACGACACTGGCAATGCACACCAACTCTCTCTCTCTCTCTTGTCATCTCTATATGCACGCAGACCGTCAGTGTCTGCTTGGCGAGGCCCTCCGTCCATCCATCCGTCCATCAGTTGATCCCCCTCAAGTCAAGTCAAAGATGTCGTCGTCCATCGGTGCTGGCGCTGCTGTGCGTGGCGCCTGCGCTGCTTCCGGTGCATCCGATGGCGACTCGGTCACTTCGTACTCGGACGGCATCGCAAACTCGAGCGAGTCAAAGTCAAACGACGACGGACCGCGCATGTCGCCAGGTATCGCGATCGTCGCGCGCGCAGTCGTGTCGTCAAAGTCGTAGTCGTCCATCGCGTCTGCCGTCGCGTCAAAGTCACTCGGGTGGGCAGTCGCGGCAGGCGACTCTACTGCCGCAACAGCAGCAACAGCAGTAGCAGTAACAGTAGCAGCAACAGCCACTGGCGCCGCCACACGGATCGGCACAGGCGCTGGTGCTGGGACTGGTGCTGGGACTGGACGTGCAGGAGGCGCAGCCACTGGCGCTGGCGCAAATGGGTTCGTAGTCGGCGCTGCCGCTGCTCTCGCTGGCTGCCGCTGCTGCTGCTGGCTCGGTGGGCGACTCGCAGGTGCCGGTGCCGCTGCGCTGCTGCCGCCGTAGAGCGTAAGCTTGCGTGCCACCCGCGCGATCTGGTTGTCCAAGAAGCTCATGCCCTGCTTCCGGATCGTCGCTTGCAAGAGCTCGTGGTTCCCGAGCTTGTACGCGCGCACGAGGTCGTCTGCGAGTGCGCACTCGTCCGACTTGAGGTACGCGTCGTCCTGGAGCTGCCGCATGTACGCTTGGTCCGCTGCGGCGACGTCGCCGCCGTTCGCGAGCAGCAGGATGAGCTCGCTCAAGTACAGCTTATGGACGTTCTGGGGCTGGTCGATCTGCTGGAAGATCGCAACAAGACGGCCTAAGACCGCGCGCGCATCGCTGTAGCGCTCGTGCTTGACCAGGAAGCTCAGGGTCTTGCGGAACGGCTCGACCGCAAAGTGCGGCTTGTCTTGCGCCTCCATGAGCGAGCACGCGCGCGTGTAGAGCGCGCTGAGCGCGCCAGTGTCGCTCGCGCCGTTGTCTTCGCACGCTGCAGCGGCTTTCAAGAGCGCGTCAGCAGCTTTCCCGAGCTCGCCCATGTCGCCATAGTGGTCGCTCGCCGCGTCGTACGCCTGTTCGACTTCGCGAAGGAGCGCGAGCTTGGCGGCGCCGCTTGCGCGCGCGTCACGGATCTGCTGCACGGCGATCTTCGCGACGTTCTCGTAGTTCTGCGCCGCGCGGAAGCTCGACTTGTTCTTGATCTGCACGCCAGCGGCCTGTGTGAACACGCGCTTCGCAGTGTCCAAGTCCCCGGCTGCGCGATACGCGTCCGCAGCTTTCTCCAAGTGCGGCGCTGCGGCGAGGTAGTCCGGGTTCCACCGCAGCATGGTCTTTGTGAGGTACTTCTCCGCCTGCTTGACGTTCTCCTCGGCCTCTTTGCGCTTCTTGGCTTGCACCGCAGACGCCATCGCTCCTGTTGCGAGTGCTGCTCCTGCTCCTGCTGCGAGTGCTCGTGTGTCGATGCGCTTGTTGCAATGTGACGCACGATGCTGCAACCGGTGCACATGTAGTTGCGATAGTGATAAAAACTAGGTGATCGATGCTGTGGCGACCACATCCGAGATCTTGCCCTTGCGTTGCTGCAACCTTTGGCTTCGTGCAACATCCGATCGGCAGGACCACGAAGCGACGCCGATTGATCTCGTCAAGCGATGCACAGCGACGACAGCAACGACACGATGGTGTGCAGCAGCAGCAGCAGCGAGGCGCCGAGCAAGCGCGGCGATGAACACCCAGAGCTTCACGCCAATGCAAGCGAGATCCCGCAGCTGCACAATTGCAATAGAGCTGCGCGCAGTGACGCGTATCGCTTTGAAGTGACGCTATGCAAGGACAAGTACGGACTCGGGATCTACTTCACAGAAGCGCATGGCTGTGCGATCGTGGATCTCGAGCTGACGTTCTACCGCCTCCCAGACGACGGCGTTGCGCCCGGCGAAGCGAGCGGCGTCATTGCACCAGGCGACGAGCTCTGTGCAATCAACGGCCGCTCGCTCCTTGGATTGCCGTTCACAGCAGTCGTCGAAGCCCTGCGGTGCATCCCAATGGGCGACGTCACGCTAGCGTTCGAGCGCCCGATGCCGCGCCTCATTGTTGTCAAGTCCGACTCGCAGCGCGAGCTCACGTGCGACAAGAGCGCAAGCCGAGAGCCGCACGAGAGCAACCAGCGCGAGCACGAGCGCGAAGAGAGCGAGCGAGGGTCCAAGCGCTGGGGCGTCTTTGAGCGTCTGAGTTCGGCGGCAGCGTCGCTCACAAGCAGCAGCACAGCGTCTTCACTGAACTCTGCAGCCATGGCGCTCGAGATCGCAGCGCTGGAAGCTGCAGTCCTAGAGCTCGAGGCAAAGCTACAGACCGCCGACGCGGCGCTCGAGCGCGAGCAAAAGTGCCGCTTCCTCGCCGAGAAGAAGAACATTTTGTACCGCAACGAGCTCCTGCGCGCGACGGAAGAGAACACGGCGCTGCGCTTCCAGCTCGCGCGGCAGGCGACCGCACAAGCGCAGCGACGCACGTTCTGCCGTGACCATCTACATGTGGCGATCTAGGACAGTTCATAGGTAGCAATTGACGAATCACAATGCGTGAATCCACCTATAGGTTGCTAAATATGTAGCCATCTCGATTGGGCACTGCCCGAGTCTCGGCTAAGACTTGTCAGGTCCTGGACGCCGCTCAGTGTTGCTCGCGCTTGCTCTTGCTCTTGGCCCGTGCGCTCGCCCCGCTACGGACACTACGGAATGTCAATGGAGGCGATCGCAGCGCCCTTTGGCCTCAGCAATGACGACGACCATGCCATGGACCCACCAACCGCAATAGGTGACGACGATGACGACTCGACGCTCGA
This sequence comes from Globisporangium parvum, assembly GCA_023333885.1. Lineage (NCBI taxonomy): Eukaryota > Oomycota > Peronosporomycetes > Pythiales > Pythiaceae > Globisporangium > Globisporangium parvum. The sequence continues at coordinate 5,746 of JAASFT010000811.1, forward strand.
AGACATCGGCAGTGGCTCGTACATGTGCTCCATGTCAGCCGACGTCGACCTCGCGCTGCGCGACGACCTCGCAGCCAACGTGCAGGACTACTTGAGCCGCATCGTCGACGAGCTCCACCTCATCAGTCGCTGGACGACCGACTGCTGCCGCTTCATGCTCATGCATCAGGAGAAGCAGACACGCGAACACCACGCACTCCAGCACCGTCTCTCGCGCGAGCCGACTGTGGCTGCGATACGAGACAGCGCACCAGCACCGTCATCAGCAGAGAGGCTACTGTTCCAGACCGAGCTCGAACTGCTTCGACAGGACACGCAGCACACGCAGCACGAGCTCTCGCAGCACTGCACGAGCACTCTCGCGTACATGCAGCCGGCAATGCGAGCCGAGCACGACGAGCAGCTGCGCGAGCTCCAAGCACAGTTTGACGACAAGCTCCAGTTCTTCACGCAGCAGACGCTCGAGGTCTTGGACAAGCGCCAGAGCGAGAGCGACGCACGCATCCAGAGCGTCGACATGTGTGTTCGGCAGCTCCAGCGGCAGGTCGCAGACGACCAGACGCAGCTCCGTGCACTCAAAGCATCGATGACAAGCACAATCGGAGCTCTTTCAAGTTCTCTGTGTGCGCAGCAGAGCGACGCTGCTGCGTACAGACGGCGTGTCGAGAACAGTGAGGTGGCGCTCGCGCTCCAGCTCACAGACATGCGGAGCCGCGTGGACGAGGCTCTGCAGAGTCTGCGAGCTGCGCAGACGCAGCTCTCGTCCAAGCTCCAAGTCACGCGGATGGAGCTCCATGAGAGCGCAAACGAGTGCCAACGCAAGCTCCAGCAGCTCAGCAAGTACGTGCAGCACCGCAGCGCGACACACCAAGACAGCGCGTTCAAACTACCAGCGGCATCTCCTCACCTTGGAGCGCAGGTGTCTGGGACCAAGCCGTGCACATCACCAAACGGAGTTGCACCACTCGACCTTGGAGACAGTGTGCGTGTGCCCACTGGTGTCGCAGCGATGGCAGCTCTGGCGACGCTCGACTGCTTCCTGTACGCGAAAGCCAAGCTCCCGCAACGCGACGCCTCCGAGTACACGGCAGCGGCAGCGCGAGCAGCACCACCGACGTCGCCGCTGAGAGCATCGAGCGGGACTAGCAGCAGTAACACAGTCGTGGCAAACGACGCTAACCACGTTTCGGTGCGTGCGTCGACTTCAGAGAAGCGGTGGCGTGACGCTCGACCGCCGGACCTGGATGCAGCGCTCGTGATCCAGCAGGCTGTGCTCTCAAAGCCGCTTGGACGCGAGGACGACGACTCCAGCGTCGCGAGCTGCACTGTCGGCTCCCTGCCTAGCTCAACACCACCGAACGTCAGTGAACCGCAGGATGGAGAGAGCGCATCGCTCAATGCGACATCAGCCTCCAGGATCGCACAAGCCTTCTTGCCATCGCAGCATCCGCAACAGCAGCAGTCGCTGCAGTCTCCTGTTGCATCACCACGCAAGCTCCAAGCGTCGCGACTGCGTGATCCCTCTCGTAGCACCAGCCCCAGCAGCAGCAGGTCCTCCGCATCCGTGGCGCTACGTCCAGCCGCAGCAGCAGCGCCACATCGACCAGACACGTCGCGGCGATCAGCAACTACGAGCCATTGACCCAACAAGGCCGAGCGCCGGAGAGAGCGAGACACACACACACAAGTAGACTCGCGTGGCTGGTGCATTCACACTCGCAGCTAGGCAGCGAGTCGAGCAACAACGCGCAGCTCGACAGTCGGTTGCTGCGCATCCCCTGCTTGAGAGTGGCGCGGATGCATCCACCTGATCGCCCTGGAGCTAGCACGAGATGACGTTGCAGAGGTTCTTCCACCGCGGCGGCTCGACGTGCGCCTTTGCGATGCTGCTCGCGTACGTCCCGAGGTCTTTGATCCAGAGCGCAAACTCCTCCAAGTTGCTCCGCAAGCGCTCGTTCACGCTCTCGTCCGGACTCGAGATGTAGTCGACGTAGAAGATGTAGTCCCTACCCAATCACCCACACGCCATCAGTCCCTCGTTCTCAGCGCCATTCCTCCGCCCTGCACAGGACGTACCAGTGGTGCGTCTCGGACGTGAAGAGCGACCCGGCAGTCGCCGCTGGTCGGCTCTCGATCTTGATGATCATGACGTTCCGCAGCGCGAACGCCGCGACGATCTTGAACAGCGCCTGCGCTTCGTTCGGCACAGCGATCACAACACTGGACTTCTTGCGCACGATCGCACTCGACGATGCGCCGAGCGGCAGCGGCGCCGCGTCCAGACGCCCGAGGATCATGTACCGCGTCTCGTTGTTCAGCTCGTTCCCCACGCCTTTCGCGACGACTGCGAGGCCGTGCGCGAGCGCCGCCTGCTCACTCGCAATCGCAGCGACGCGCGTCTCGTTCTCTTGCTTCACGATCTGACACGCACCAGCGCTGTCCCACGTCGCCTGTCGGTCGATGATCAAGCCGATCTTGCGCTCCAAGTCGCAGACGTAGTCTTCGCAGTGGTCCAGGATCGCAGGGTGCGACAGGAGGCACCGAATGTCTTCGAGCTTTGCGCTCGGGAGTGCGCAGACGCACAGCTCCTGGACGCACGCGATCTCGCCCACGATCTTCAAGTGGGACCCAATGAGCCGGTCGAGGTTGCCGTGGAACGTCCCCGAGATCGAGTTCTCGACTGGCAGCACGCCGTACTCGACTTCGCCGCGCTCGATCGCGTCGATCACGTACCCCATCTGCGCGTACCCGACAGTCTCAAAGTCTGGCGGCGACAGCGCCTTGCGCTGCTGCAGCTCCGTGAACGCCGAGCGCGCTGCGACGTCTGAGAACGCGCCTTCTTTGCCCTGGAAGCCGATGAGGAGGAAGTCCTCTTGCGTCGCAGTCGAGGCAACAGCAGTCGCTTGCTTCTTCTTTGGCGTCGTGTCGGTCAACGCTGGCGTACTGAGCGCTGTGCTATCGCGTTCGCTAGCCGCTGTGTCGGTGTGGCTCTCAGTCGTACTGGCACTGGCGTCAGCAGTAGGTGCACTCGCGCTTCCATTGCTGCTGCTGCCAGTGACTGCAGCGTCAGCTCTGCGCTTTCCAGATGCGCTGTGTGCGGATACTGCGCGCTCACCGGTCGACGGTCGCCGGCCAGCGCCTGGCAGTCGACGCGCGTTCGGATGCAGCTCTGCTAGCTGCGATTCCTTGTCGCGCCATGCGCGGATGCAGTTGCGGTCGACGTTGTAGCGCTTCGCGACTGCACGGAGTGACTCGCTCTTTGCAGCCTGCACAATCGCGAGCTTCTCCTCGACCGTGTAGCTGCGCTTCTTGGTCGGCGGCGCCGCCGCCTTGGCGAGCGCTGGAGGCGCAGCGGCCGGAGCTGCTGCATCGACGTGCTCTGCCATGCTCGCGATCTGCGCTTTCGCTGCAAGCGAGAGCTCGTGAGTGTGCCACACCATGGAACACGAAGTGCGCGTGGTCCACACAAATGTGAGGTAGCTCACACTACTTTCCCAACCCCCAACGAGACACACACTCCACACAGTCACAGTCACACCACCGAAGCTCGAGCGAGCACCATCGAGCAGAGAGCTCCATCGATCGACCGACTGCGCGCGCGCGCGTGTGATTGATCGACGCACCTGCAGCAGCAGCTCTCGACGCACACACACAGCACACGCACATACGAACCACAGCCATGAGCTACAACGACAACAACCGACGTGGTGGCTTTGGCGGCCGCAGCCGGGGCGGACGCGGTGGTCGCGGCCGAGGCGGGTACAACTCGGGCGGTGGCGGGCGTGGCGGCTACAACAACGGACTCGGGAGCGAGATCTGTCGGCACTTTGTCGACGGCAAGTGCGGCTTTGGGACCGAAGGGCGGCCGTGTCGGTACCCGCACTTTGTGAAGAAGATCGGCGAGACGCGCGGGCACAGCAGCGCGATCAAAGACGTCGCGATCTGGACAACGCACCCGCAGCTCTTCACGTGCTCCATGGACGCGACGATCAAGTGCTGGGACTGCGCGTCGTGGAACGAGATCTCGACGATCAGCGTCGCCGACACAGCAGCGTCCAGTAGCAGCAGCACGAGCGGCTTTGGCGCGGCAAGCAGCAGCGGCCGTGGCGCTGGTGCTCGTGACCGCGAAAAAGGCGAAGGCGTCTCTGCGATGGTGCTCGCAGGTCCGTTCCTCTTTGCCGGCTACGAAGGCGCGTTCCCGTTCAACACCAAGGTCCCGGTCGGGATGATCCGCGGCTGGAACTTGGAGAACCAGGCGCAGCCGCCGTACGAGTTCCGCGTGTCCGAGTCGCTGCCGTTTGCGCACGCGCAGAGCGTGCTGTCGCTCGCCGTGGCGACCGACTCGGCGGGCAACGCGACGCTCTTTAGCGGCGGCTCGGACGGTCTCATTCGCTACTGGCAGCTCGACGCCACGACGAACGAGTTCAAGTGCCGCGGCACGTTGGAAGGCCACGTGCGCGGCGTCACGCGGCTCAAGACGTTCGTCGTTGGGACTGCACCCATGTACGTGTCGAGGATAGAGGACACATGCGCTGTGTGTCCTGTGTGCGTGTGTGTGTCTTGTAGAGAGGTGACTCACAGGAGTGATCGATGGCAATGCATCGCAGCTTGGCGTCTGCGTCGATGGACACGACGATCCGGTTATGGGACCTCTCGACGTACCAGTGCGTGAAGGTCCTCGCTAGCGACGAGAACGGCCACACGAACGCTGTGACAGACCTCGAGTTCTGGGTGAACCAAGCCGAGACGTTCCTCATTAGCGGCGGCCTCGACTGCGAGATCATTGTCTGGAGCCTCGCGCCGCCGTTCCAGCAGCTCTTCAAAGAGACGCAAGACAATCCCGTGACGGCGCTCTGCGGCACGCAAGACACGGCGCAGACACCCGTGCTCCTCGTTGGCACATCGGTGGGTGCCGCTCTCTCGCAATCGATCCGAGACTGTGCGTGGTGGTCTGGTATGACTCACAGACGCGCGCTGTGTACATGGCTAGGACGGCGCGATCACAGTGAAGGAGCTGCCGTCGTTTGCGTACAAGACGACGCTCTCGGGCTCAGCAAACATCGGACACCAGGACGCCGTGCGGCGCATTGCTACGGGTCCGCACAACACGTTCTTCTCCGTTGGGAACGACCGCAAGATGCTCGCGTGGCAGATCACAGGCGACGCCGCGGCGATTCAGTCCAAGCAGTAGGACATTGCGCGCCACTGACGATCCCAGTCAGACGACGACGACGACGAGCACGAGTCGGTCTCGCGACTCAACGAACACGAGAGAGAGCGGCCAGACGTTCAGTAGGAAGCTGTAGACGCCAGTAGCACACACACACACAGAGGCGCTACGTGAATGAGAGAGAGAGACCAAGCGACATCAGGGCGAGCGCTCAGCTTGTTCCGTCGTCCAGCTCACGTGTCCAGGACTGCGACTACGAGAGGTGCTGCTGGAGCTGGAAGAAGTCGTGGAGCAAGATCGCGAGCTCTGCTTGCGCTTCGCAGAACGGCGTTGGCGTCTGGTGCGCCTGTGGCTGCTGCTCGTGCTGCTCTGGGTCAGCGGCACTAGCTTGCGTCTCAGCTGCGGCATCGGAAGCCACTGCAGTGCTCGCGACGTCGTGGGTGTCGTCGCTCTGGTTGCTCGCAGCACTGGCCTCGCTTGTGGCAGCAAGTGGGAACGGCGAGCGCGCCAAGTGGATGAAGTACGTGAGGCTGTTCGTGAGCACGATCTTCCGGAACAGCGCCATCGCGATGAAGACGCTGGTCGCGAGCAGCGGCGGCTGCTCCCAGCAGAACGCTTCGTACCGCTTCACGGACTCGCAGAATGGACAGACAGACGAGTTGGATCCATCGTGGTACGGACTGCCGATGCTGCCCCTCGTGCTGCTCATGCTGCCACGTTGCTCTTGCTCTTGCTCTGGCCCTTGCTGTTGTTGTTGTCCCCACTGACGCTTGCTACTCACGAGGTACTGGACCGCTTTGCGGAGCTTGCGGCACTCTTCGAACGGCCGCGCGAGCACAAACGTCTTGGCGGTCGTGTTTGGGCGGAAGATGCCCTGCGCCGCGACGTCTTTGCGTGCCGCGAGCGTCACTTCGATGCGCACGACAGAGCCGACGCCCTCGACCTCGTCTTTCGAGCGCACAAAGACCGTTTGCACGCGTGCGAGGCGCTGCATGCACACTGCGCCGGCGTCGAGCACCAACAGCGGCGGCTGCTCGACGATCGCCACAAAGTCGAGACCAAAGCCGAGCTCGCGCAGGAGCGCCTCGCGGCTGTCGGCATTGCTGCTGTTGCCGAGCTTGAGTTTGTTCGAGAGCTTGTGGAAGAAGCGCGCGACCTTGTTGGGAGCGTGTTGCTGCTGCTGCTGAGTGGCAGCTGGTGATGCCACCGTTTGTTGTGTCGAGCGTGCTGCGATCGTGTCGGCGGTGTTGGCAGCTGAGCCGATGCTCGTCGCCATGATCGCTCCAAGTGCGTGCGTGTGAGGCGGCAGATGCGATAGTGAGCGAGCGAGTGAGAGGCAGAGGTTGAGCGTGCGATACACGCGGTCTTCGCTGACGTGCACCATTCTGACGAGCAAGTGTGCGTGCACCTACTGTTGCAGACGTGTACCCATTGTAAGCACATACTGAAGCAAAGAGAGAGAGACAACATCGCCGCCGGTGCATTGAGCCTCTCTTGACGCTACGTACTGCGCCAACCGATCACTATCACTCGAGAGGCTCGCTGGTTGCCGCCGCCGTGTGTGCTGCATGTGCCTTCAGCACATCCACGACAAGCTTGCGTCTCTTTGCTTGCGCGCACCAAAGCGGCGTTCGCTCGCGTCTGTTCAAGGCGCCTGCGTTCGCCCCAGCTGCAAGCAGCGCTTCAGCAACATTAGCAAGACCTCGCCTCGCAGCCATGTGCAGCGCAGTCTCACCAGTGAGGTCGGCTGTGCTCACGTCGACGCCACGTGCCAAGAGTAGCAGTGCGATCTCGACGCAATCGCACTCGATCGCCGTACACAGCGGCGTGAAGCGCCAAGTCGACTGTGATTCGCTGTCGGCGCCGTTCGCGAGGAGCTCGGTCACGGCGATGAGGTCGTTGTACCGCGCTGCGACGTGGATCGGCGTCTGCTCATAGTCGTCTGTAGCATGTACGTTTGCG
>JAASFT010000812.1:0-12876 GCA_023333885.1 Globisporangium parvum
ACTGAGCTATCGCGATTCCTCAAGTGTCCGCCGCCTCTTCGCCTCCTCCTCCTCCTCCTCGCTACAGCTGCTGCCTATCCGCGAGGACGGCCTGCATGCGCTGGTTCGCATCTCGCGTGCGGCGACCGAGCGTCTGGAGCACAAACGCCACGAGGTTGCTGGGCGGCGCTGTTCGTTGCGTCCCAGTCGCATTGGCATTGCTAGTGCCGATGCTCTTGGTGGCGTCTGGGGCACTGTTAGTGTCAGTGTCAGTGTCTCCGGACGTGCGTGTGACTTGGTAGCACGTCTTCACGAGCGTCCAGTTGCTTGCGCCAGTGCTCCGTGTGCGAGTGGTGCTCGTGTGACGATCACCTGTGTCGTCATCGCCACGATCGTCAGCGTGATCAGCACCGTCGCTGGCGTCATTGCCTCCATCGCCACTGCCAGGACTCGGGACGGCGACGACCCAACCTCTCTCGACAAACCTCGCGCTCGTGCCTGGCACTGCGATCACAGATGTCCACAGGAACGAGAACCGCGTGGCGTCGTCGAACGCGCGCGCATACGCTGAGCCGCAGAGCTCGACAGCGTCACGAGCGTCCGTCCTCGTGTTGCTCTCGCTACCTTGGTGGCAGGTCGTCTGGTCGTGCGTGTTTGGATGGCGGTGACTGCTGCTATGGTGACCGCGGTAGCCGTCCAAGAAGACGCGGAAGCGCTTCTCAAAGCTCAACGCCGAGATCGCTCGTCGCTGAGTGTGCGCAAAGCGGCAGACCATACGAAGAGAGACCACGGCACGGATGGTGTGTGAGCGCGTGTCAATAGACTCCCAGCGCTGCTGCTTTGCTACTGCCTGACGTTCGCACCACAAGGCGTCACACGTACCACAATCAAGCTCTGTCGTGAGGATGGTGTGGCACTTGTTGTCTGCTGCTGCTGCTGAGATGGCGACGACGATGTGGTCTGCCAGAGTGTGAGACCGGCGTCTCGGAACCCGCAGCACACGCGTGTGCTCGATCGCACTTCGACGCACTGCATGCCTGACGCAGCGTCCTCGTGGAACTCCATTGACGACGACGCCGTGGATGACGTTGCTAGTGCGACTTCTGCTGAAGCTCTGCCGACGAGACGAAAGCGAGAGACTGCTGCGCCATCGCCATGACTGGATAGATCGACCACTGCGTCAACCATGCGTTGCATCTGCTGCAACGCTGTCTGGAGCTGCGGCAGCTCTGCTGGCACGGAGAGCGCCAATGCCGCGAGTACTGGGTGCTCTGATGTCTCGTGTGGCACTGCACTGGTGTATTTGCGAGTGAGAGCGAGTGGCATTGACTCGTGAGGTGCCATCGACAGCAGAGCTTCAGTCTGCATGAGCGACAACGACAGACACACAGAGCGGTAGAGCGATCGCATCAGTGATGCTGCTCGTGGCCACAACGCTCAGTGACCCACTTCGCACCACGCAGCGTCGCCGCACCTCGGTCCTCGATGCCTCGAGTGCGTCTTCAAGCGCCGTCGCTGTTTCTCTTTGTCGCTTGAGCGCCACGCGCAGCCGCTCGTTTAGCGTCTCGGACTCAATGCGCGCGCACTCGTGGTGCTCCGCGATGTACTCCCACGACACACTTGAGGTCGACTGCTGCTGCTGCTGTTCGCGTTGCGTTTGCATCGACGTGAGCAATAGTGTGGAGAGCGCACTGGAGGCGTCAGGTGTCGATGCAGAGCCAAAGACGCGCGCGTGCAAGAGCAGACGCTGCGCCACACTGATGGGGCTGCTGGTGCTGCTGCCAGATGCATTGGTAGTTGTGTGATGTCCACGTCCAGTGCTGTTCGTGAGCGCTGTACCATAGCTGACCCGACGCTGCGCTACACGCTGCAGCCGCGCCAAGCGAGCCTCGAGACGCACGGCTTGCTCGCGCAAACTCGCCACTTCGCTCTTGCGCCGCGCGCGGTGGCGTCGCACACTGTCTGCGCGGCTCCTGCGCTTAGGTACTGATGCTGTTTCGCCTAGCGATGCAGCACTCGATGGAGCGTCTCGGAGCGAGTCGTTCTCTGTCGCAAGCGCGCTGTTGTCATTGCCGCCTCCATTGTGTGTGTACCCACGAGGATCGCTATCGGCAGACGTGGGGCTGCTGCTACAGCTACCGCAGTTGCCGCTTGCGCTGCTGTTGATAGCGCTGGTGTTGACAGTGTCGACTGGCACGCCTTCAGTAGCAGAGGCAGTTGCAGCCATGAGACCGCTCGTACTGCTGTCGTTGATGACTTGACAAGTGCTGATGTTGCTGTCGTGTCCATCGCATGCATCGATGAACGCAAGTGCGACTTCGAGCGTCGCACGCGCGTCGTCTTCACTCGGCAGCAGGAAGCTCATTGTGAGGCGCTGGTTTCGATGTCTGCTCGTCGTGGTGCTGCCAGGGGTGCTACAGCTGAGTCGCTCGCTGCTGCTGCCGCTACTGCTCTCCAGCGCGGTGTCGTGGCGGTGTGTGCGGCGCCGTAGCGACGGAAGCAGCGAGCAGGTCGAGTCGGTCGATCGAGCAGGTCGCGAGCCTGCAGACCTCCGAGCAGCTCTTCAGAAGACGACGGAAGTGAAGAGTGTGTGCGAGAAAGGCGGAGATGGCACTCGCGCAGTCACTCAAGCGAGTCACAGCTCGAGACCAACACTCTGTGAAAAGGCAACATCATCACGACTCGATGACGATACAATGGCAATCGCTCACTCGCTCTCACTCACTCGGGTCACACCAGGAGCGTCAGCGCCCCGATCGTCTTGTCTTGGCCATCGCCATGGAGCACTGGGTCTGCGCCATGAAGCTATACGCGAGCGAGTGCTCCTAGCAACGCACAGTGCTTGCATTGTGGGTCGTACGAGAGTGAGCGAGCGAGTGAGAGAGAGAGAGAGAGCTCACTCTCGAACTTGCCGCTTCAAGCCGACCCAGCCGACTCGCGCCACCTCAGAGCTCTTCACACGCCCGTGAGCTTGCCAGTCACTCAGCCGCTCGACCACTCTGCGATCAACTCATTCAGCGCAATCGCCCAAGACCAGGATCGCCATGCCTCCCCCGACTCCCGCTACTACGACCACGACGACTGCAACGCCGACCTCCAGCACGGACGCGGACTCACTCGCGCTTGCGCACGCACCGAAGACCTGGGTCATCACTGGCTGCTCCTCTGGACTCGGTCGCGAGCTCGCCCTCGCAGCACTCGCGCGCGGCGACTCGGTCATCGCGACTGCGCGTCGCATCGATGCGATCCAAGACCTCAAGCAGCGTGGCGCGCACATCACAGCGCTCGACGTGACGTGGACTGACGAGGTCGTGCAGCGTACGATCGTGGATGCTGCGACCGCGTTCAGTGGCGGTCGCATCGACGTGCTTGTGAACAATGCGGGGTACTCGCTCGTCGGCGGAGTCGAAGAGTCGAGGTACGACTGCGATAGCATATCATGCTATGGACGCACGCATCCCTTCCTTCAGACGCTTGCCACCTCGCTCACTGTCCGAACACCATCGCCAACTCACGATCGCTCCTCTCTCGTATGCACATACGCATGTACACACGCTCTTGTGCGCAGCTCGCAGGAAGTCTTTGACGTCTTCAACGCGAACGTCTTTGGCATCTTCAAGACCGTGCGCGCTGTGCTGCCGCTCATGCGCGCGCAGCAGTCGGGTGTGATCGCCAACATCGGCTCGATGGTCGGCCGCACGAGCTTCCCTGCGATCGGCGCGTACGGCGCGAGCAAGTTCGCGGTCGCAGGACTCACCGAGTCCCTGCGCGCCGAGGTCGCGCCGTTTGGCATCGACGTGACGTGCATCGACCTCGGGATGTTCCGCACGTCGTTCGGGAGCAATGGCGTGATGGTGGCGCATCCGATCGCCGGCTCAAGTCCAGTCGCCGAAGCGATGGTCGAGCGCCTGAAGAGCAACGTCGGGAAGCAACCGGGTGACCCAGTCAAGGCAGCGCGCGTGATCGTCGACGCGCTCACCAAGTCGGGTCGCTGCGCTGGTCAAGCAACGCTGCCAGTGCGTCTCGCAGTCGGCGACGACACGTTCGCGTTCGTGGCAGCTGTGCTCGCGCGCGACGAGAAGGAGCTGCGCGAGTGGAGCGGCCTGGTCTCGGGCACGAACCACGGCGACGACGTCGCTGCAGCGTGAGCGCAGTCTTTCACAACTGCGCTGGCACTCCACGCTCCGGCACTTTCATAGCTCGCGCTCATGGCGTCAGTCAGCGCTGGTGCATCTACCGATCGCGTGACTCGATCGCGCACACTCCTGCACTCACTTGAACGAATGAACACTCGCGATCGTATGCGCTAGTGTCTTGAGCTGCTTTGGGTGATGGTAGCGATGCTGGGCGTAGTGACTCACAGGCCGGCGAAGCTGCTGGATCGACGAGGCCCCTCTCGGTTCTATCAATCGACCACTTGGGCAGAGACGAGAAGTTCGTCTGTCAGGTGAGAGAGACCCATGACCCAATGAGCTAAAGCTGATGAACTTGTTCAAAGACCTCTCGCAGAGCGTGCACACTTTGGTCCTCGGACATTGCGTCTGGGCGTCGACACTCGGGTCGCAGCACCCGGTTGACGCTGTCGTAGATCACACACGAACGACGCTGGACTCTCGACGCTTCCATGACGCCGCGAGTCTGTCGTCTGGTCTCCACGGTCGCAATCGCACGCAGGGCGTCGTTCGACGCACTCCTCACTTGCCACACGCTGCTATCGCACACTGTTGAGCACACGCATCGAAACGCACAGTTGGTCGCCGTTGCCACCGACTCGCTCCGCTTCCAAGCCCCAGCACGCGCGTGGGCACGTGCATCAGCACTTGAGCGCCGTCGGGACGTGCATCTCGATCTGATTCCGCGTAATGTACTTCCCGAGCGTCGTGAGGAGGAACGTCTGGATGTTCTGGTACTGCGCGCGCGTGCGGTTCACAATGTACGAGAGCACAAACTCCCGCACGTCGTGCTCTGCAAGTGCGCGGTCCAAGTACGCTGGGTTCCCAAAGTGGAACCGCGACGCAGCAGTCGCGCGCGCGTGGTCGTCGCTAAAGATCTGGTGGCACACTTGCAGCGCAGCTGGGATGTGCGGATGCGCCGAGCGCGAGACGGTCACCCAGCCTTTCTCGCGGATCGTCGGGCCGTCAACAGACGACGCTGTGAGCGACGACACCCACATGAACATCACGCAGTTCGCTTCGACGTAGCGATAGAGCAGCGAGTAGCCATGGAGCTCGAGCGTCGTGCCGTCGGCGCGGTCGAGGAACAGCGTGTAGTTCTTCTGATACCGCGTGTCCGACCGCTCTTGTTTCTATAGACATCGTGGTCGACAATAGCGGAGTCAGATGGCCGCGATCGCATCAGATCTGATCCACACGTCCAAGCGACGTACCGTGACGTAGTACGCGCGGTCTTTCTTCACGGGCGGTGTCGTGATGAGGTTCCAGATCATCTCGGCGCCGTCGTAGAACGTCACACCGAGCGGCGTGCTCGTGCGGATCTCGACGTACGACGTATCGAGCGCCGGACCAGTCTCGGGGTGCCCTGGCAGCACTTGCACCGACTGCGTCGGCGAGTCGACGACGCCAGGCGGAAACACGGCGTCGCTAAACTTGTACATCTGGAGCACGGAGGCCTCAAGACCCATCATCGTGCGGTTCTCAACCGACGCGAACGAGTCGTGGTAGAACGTCTCCTTCTGCGCCTCGGAGAGCAAGTCCATGCCCTAAACACACACACACACAAGTATACATCCGTATATGTTAGTGACCGTGGCACTCGCACGAGGTATACATTTGTAAATGTGACCACCAGAGCTGGACAACGACGTACAATGGCAGCGGGTGCTGTGCGCGCGTCGGCCATGTTGACGAGCAGCGTCTGGAGCGCACTGCCCATGGTCTTTTGCTTCGCGATCGCCTCTTTCAGCTGCTGGTTCAGCGCTTCGGACTTGTACCGATCGCGCGCTTGTTCGATCGCTTGGTCCATCCAGAACGCCTTGGCGCTCGTCTTCGTGCTGGCCGTCGCGGTCGTGACGGTGAGCGCAGTCGCATTGCTGGCGTCGCTCGGACTGCTCGCGTCGTCCCGCTCGTTCGCGTCGCCAAGTCCGCGCTTCCGGAGCTTTGCGACTTCGGCTTCGAGCTCGACGACCTCGGTCCGCAGTCGCTCGGCTTCGGCTTTCTTCCGCGCACGGAAGCGCAGGACCGACTCTTTGTTCGGGTACGCAGGCCGCTCCATTGGCGTCGGTGCGCGCGCACTCATGCGCTTTGACTTCTCTGCGAGGCGGTGCGGGCCTGTTGTTGCTGGTGCAGGTGCAGCAGCAGTGAGGCGCTTGTTGTTCGTTGTGCGGATCACAACGCGGAGACTCGGTTGCTTGGCGCTGCTGGGCGTGCTTGCAACCAGACTGCCTTCGACTGCTGCTGCTTTAGGTGGCGGCAACGCTGCTCCACGAGGACGTCGGTGGGGGTGGTCGGCGTCGTCGCTTTCGTCGTCAGTGGAGCGCCCGTCGTTGCCGCTGCTAAAGCCGCCGTTGCTCGTGAGGTCGTCGTCGCCGCTGTGGTCGTCGTCGCCGCTGTGGTAGTTGCACTCGTCAATGAATGCGAACGTCGCTGCGAGCGTCGCTCTGTGGTCGTCGTCCAGCAGGAAGCTCATGTCGCGCCACCAGTGGTCACGAGCGCGTCCCCTGCCTTGTTCACACACCCACGCGTGGCTTGCGTGTGCGGTGCTGCTCCTGCTCCTGCTCTGGCGCCTTCACGAGCGAGCGAGTGAGCAGATGCCGAGCGTATCGAGCTTCTTCGACACGCTCCTTCCTGTCTCTTTTCAGGCGATTTTCTTGGTCGCAAGTATACACACTGGATTCTGAGATTATACAGACATAGTTTAATGAGGTGTGCAGTTGTTGAAAATATCCGGTCACTAACGCTGCAAATCGGGGCAAATAGAGCGATATTAGGATCAATGTGATCGAAAAGGATGCTGAAGCAAAGGATATACGGTCCTACGGTTACATCCTCAGAAGCATGTATACTTCAATTTTGACGTGCGACACGATTGTCGACAGAATCGCGAGCGAGCATGTGTGAGGTGGTGGTGAATGCTGGTGTGTGCGTGTGTGCGTGCGCGTCGAGAGCTTATGCTATGCTATGCGTTGCTGAGCGCACGCTATGCTATGCTGACGTGTATGTGTGCGAGAGCCACCCATGAACGCCATGTGGACACAGATCGGAGAGATCAGAGAGAGATCAGAGAGAACATGGCTCAGGTTTTGCCTTCAGGACGCTCCCACCACCACTCGACCTCCTTCGACCTTCGAGAGCTCGAGAACACACTCAGTTGGTCGGTTCAGAGCCATGGACGACAGCAACGTGCTTGAGCTTGGACTCGGCGCGACTGGAGTGGCCAGATAGGCAGACAGAGTGGACAGACACGCTCGTCGTGTCGAGACGCCAAGCGATACAAACACCGAGTCAAGCAGTGGGTTCACAGAGTCGAGAGACTCCATTGATGAGACTGACGCATCATCGATTCACGCTCGCTCTTCCTAGACCCCAAACGCGCTTGATAGGGAACTCCGCTGGCCAAACTTGTCGAGCAACTCGTTCTGCATCGCCTGCTGGTGCTCGCGCGTCCGTCGACTCAGTGTCGTGAGCACGATCTCTTCCAACTCCCTCGATGCCTCGTGATGACCATGGGCGACGGACCCGGCGCTCTCGTCTTGACTCTGCGGAACGCTCGAGACTTGATAGCACGTCTTGACGGTCGTCTGTGGCTCGACACTGGGATCTGCTGCTGCTGCTGATCGCTGACTCGGTGCTGCGAGGATCCAGCCGCGCTCCGTGAACGCGAGGTCACTCGCCGTCGCAGACGACGCCACGGCCGACGTCCAGATGAACAAGTAGCGACCTGGCTCGTCAAACTTGTGCATGTACGACGTCCCAAAGAGCTCGAACGCCCGGGACTCGGGCGGCGGCGTCTCGAGCGCAATGCGGTAGCTCTTGGTGAAACTCGTGCCACTGAGCTGCCGCTTCTGTCGATCCCATACAACCCGTGGCTTAGTCTTACTCATACACTCCATCCACAGTTCTATCGAGCGAATCGCCTCAGTCGTACCTCAATCCCGAGCTTGCCGAGGTGCAGCACTGCCATCACGTGGTGCGACGAGCGCTGCCACATCGCGTCGCCAGCGTCTTGGAAGCTGCAGTGCAAGTGCGTCTGCGTCCGCACTTCCATGCCCCGACTCGCGCCGGAGCCAAGCGCTCGCATCTGCGTCGAGCACGACGAAGCTCCGCCATCGGTTGAATCTGCACTGCACTGTGCGCCAAAGATACTGTCTGTGAGCTGGTACAGCTGCTGCACGCTGGCGTGGAGCTGCGTCAAGAGTCGCCAGTCCGGCGGATTCACAGGCACTGGCATCGGCTGTGGCGCTGGCGTCGTGATGTTCAGCAGTGCATGGAGCGCCTATGTTACGACAGACAGTGCCACGACGCGATGTATGAGTCGCTGCCACGTCAGACTTGGTCGTACTGAGTAGAGTGCTTGCGGACGACGTACCGCCGCGTCACTCGTGCGCAGGACGGTGCTAAGCGATGCGTTCGTCTTGACCTGTCGACGCAGTGCTTCACGCAGCGTTGCGTTCAGTGCCTCGGACTGGAAACGCTCACTCGCTTGCGCTGCTGCGATGTCACTCCAGGATGTGCTGCCGGCTGCCGTCTGTTGCTGGAGGAGGATCTGAAGTAGCTCTGCGTGGATCGGCGGGAATCCATTCGATGCCGTGGTGGACGCACCAAGGACAGTGGAGCGCGACGCGCTGCTGTTGCCGCTGCGCGTCGGTCCTTGACGCAGACGCAAACGCGCGAGCCGCGTCTCGAGCTGCGCGACTTGCTCGCGCAGGCTCTGAAGCTCGGCTTTCTTGCGGTCATGTGGCGTCTTGCGCGTCAACGACGATCGACTCGTGCTGCTCTTTGCGCTAGTCGTGGTTTGCGGAGCGAGCAGACGCTGCAGTTGCTGCTGCAGTTCTTCCGACTGCTGCTGTTCAGCAGCACACGCGTACTGTTCGCTCTGCTCCTGCTGCGGTGGATGCTTGCGAGCTGACGTGAGTGTGCCGCTCGGCGTCCTGCGGATGACGACGCGGAGACTCGCGCTGTCCGCTGTGCTGCTCCAGAGCTCGTCGTCACTGCTGCAGCTCGTGCTCGACGTCGCAGGCGACGCGCTGCCGCTTAGTTCGCAGGCGTCAATGAGCGCAAGCGCGCTCGCGAGCGTCGCCTGCTGCTCGAGCTCGTCGATTGGGAGCAAGAAGCTCATGCTACTGCTGCGTGAGCAGGGCTGCTCGAATCACGCAATGAGCTCTCAACACGCCGTGCGAGTCAGCTTGACCAACACTCATGCGCATCATTCATTTCTCGGATTAGTTGTACACTTGGTATCTGTATGCTGCAGCGTTCTATCATCTTCTCGAAACTAAACTACTAATTTAAGTTTGCAAGCCCATGCAACCATCCAGAGGCTGCGGACGGCGCGACCACGCGCTGCGTCTTGTCCTGGAGCAGGAGGTTCTGAATGCGCTGGTGCTGCACGCGCATGCGGTTCCCCAGCGCGTTCATCACGAGCTCTTGCAAATACGCGCACTCGGAGCTTGGATCGAGCGGCGCCGACTCGCTCTCGTCGCTTGCAGGATGCTGGACCTGGAGCTGGTAGAACGTCTGGAAGAGCGACGACGGCGTCGACGGCAGCGTTGGCTCTGCACTTGTCAAGACGAACCAACCAGTTTCGCCAAAGACCAAGTCGCTCTCTGCGACTGCGACCGACGACGCAAAGGTGAACGCCACGCGCTGCGGCTCGACGTGGCGACAGAGCACGGACGCGCCGTGGACGTCGACGTCGCCGTACTGCGTCTGGAGCTTCAGGCTGTACCACTTCTCTGCGGAGCCATCGAGCTTCGAACCTGGTTCCGTCGACTGCTGCGAGGTCTCGCTCTCGTCCATGACTTCAATGCCGTCACTCTCACCATCGTCCGAGCCGCCGAGGAGCTGCCAGAGCACAGAGTTGAGGTCCGCGACGCTCGACGGCACTGGCGCACTCGACTTGAGCTCAAAGACTGGACCGCGCACTGCGTCGCACTTGGTGCGGCTGCTCGAGAAGATGCTCGTTGCGACGTCACAGGGCGACCCAAACTGCTCCAAGTCAATCGTGCGGTACACTGCTGGCAAGCACTTGTGGAGCTGCTCGGTGCGAATCCACGGACAGCCCGGCGAGACGCGCGGTGCGTGCGCTTGAGCGCGTGCGCGACTGCAGTTCCGAAGCTCGAGCGCTCGGTTCGTGTACGTCGGACACTGGGACTGTGAACAGGTTCGTACAAGAGAAGCACAGGATGTGAGACCTTCTACGATCGTGAGGTGGGTGGGATCCACCCATGGACGTGGCGCATCAGGTCCCTCGAGAACGGATCGTACCAGAAGCGCCGACTGCGCTTGGACTTGGTCGTCGAGGAGCTTTGCGAGCTCGACTTGCTTTGCGAGCGTCGCGCGCAAGCGGTCGTGAGCTGTTTCTGTTTGCTGGAGCTGCTTGTACTGCTGCGCTGCTTGGTTCAGCCACATCGCAGCGCTCGCATGCAGTGCATCGCACGCGTCAGCCGACCCTGGCTCGGGCTCCTGTTGCTGTTGACAGCCTGTAGCTGCTCCTGTCGGCACTGACTCGTGCGAGATGCTTTGGTCGCTGCCACTCGAGAGTTCGGCGCGCCGGAGCTCAGAGACGTTGGTGGGCTCGGTCCGGACCTGTTGCTGGTTCGTCTTCTTGCGCACGAAGCGCTGCGTCGGCAGCTTGCCACTGCGACTCGTGCGCGGACGCTTGTGTCGCTTGGTAGGGTGTGAGAGTGTTGGCTGCTGGTGGTGGTGGTGAGTGGAGTGGTTGGATGGGTCTCGGTTCTCCTGCATCGGTGGTTCCTGTGACGGGAGTCGGAGCTCGAGCTGGCCGTCGTTCATGAACGACAGCGCGTCGTCGAGCGACGTCGTTGTGTATGACGTGCGGTCGCCGTTGCTGCTGGCGCTGCTGTAGCACTCGTCGTCGGCTGCTTCGCCGCTGCCGTCGTCGCTGAGCGCCGAGCGCATCGCCATCAAGCTGCCGAGTCTGGTGGTGTGTCGCGCTGCTACGAGCATCCGCTGTTCGTGGAATTCAAAAGTAGCAGCGCCTCGTGCGTGTGGACGAAGGCGACAAGGCTACTGCTGCTGCTGCTGCGACGAGTTGCGACGTGTTGCCTCCTTGGCCTCGCGTTGCGCGCGTCCTGCTGTGCGTGCATGGAGCGCGACGGCGAGGTCCTCGCCACCGCCGCCATCATCTGCCGCTCAGCCGACGATCACGATCGCGCGTCAAGCGATTACGTAATGGTCGGTGATGCGTCACAGACTCCCTCGCTTTCACCACTATCAGTCTGTATTTTCGAGTCGATTGCAGAGAAAAAGAACCGCTTTGATCAACAACGAAATGCCGTATTTGCGTTGAAAATGTACTTGAAATGTAGACTTGCAAAGATAGCGATTTGATTCGCTTTCTCTGAGTTCTGATTGGTCAACATCGAATGACTGAACATGTCGAGATGAGGTAATCACAGTACAAATGAGCTGCTTCACACTCTCCATACAAGTAATGTATACAACAATCGAATACCTCGAAACGATGACGAGTAATCGAAAATAGTCAACGAGAGTTTACGCGCTGATTTGGTCGCTTGAATTTGACACAGACAAATTCTTTGCGATGTCCTTCAAAGTGTCATGACGCATGGGAAGAATGAACAAGAGCGCATGCACGAGCGTGATGTATATGGCTCACTTCACTGGCTTCGTGCAGCATGTTCAACCTCCGTTTCAAAACAATCGAGCGAATCAGTATTCTTTTCCGTCTCAAACCAACAGTGGGATGTTATACTCGAAATTATACGATACTATATTGCTGATCAAACAATACCTGAAGCTCTCAACTCGAGAAACGAATGCTCACCGGAAGTCGTCCCTCCCGCTCCAGTCGAGCTTTGACTGATGTTTATGGAGTAGCTGTTGCCACCACCATCTTGAACTCTAGCGTTCATCACGCACTGTAGCGTATTTGCGAGGTTATTGGCACTTGCCAGTAGGCATCACGCACACAGCAGCGAAGCTCTGCTACTAGCGTCAGTCATCTCGTTCTTGAACACACTCTGCACCGACATGGGGTGTTAATATGTCGTGCTGCATCAGTATGTGCAAACCGAGACTTGTGGCGCCTAGGTATTTTCCAAAATCGCCGGGACAAGGTGATAGACAAGTACTTCGCGGCAGCTGAGCCGCGGCACCCTCCTTTGCTACAGCAGTCTCGCCCCAGCCTGTCCGTTGACATATTCGTTGTGACTCGCTCACGAACGCCAACTCACCCAGTTTGCCGTCGAACTGGCGAGCTGTTCGTTGGCTCACTGTGGTATCGCCATGGCAGCAAACGCCACTACTCTCTGGATGAAGCGTTTGCTCCGCACTGCATGCGCTGGTCGAGGCTCGCCAAGCATTACGGCTGTGCGCTTGTGAACGGTCGTGGTATTGAACAATTTCTCGTCGACATTCGCCACGTACACTATGTGAGAAGAGCAACAGAGGGTGGACAGGCGTGCGGCAAAAGCAAGTCGTTTCTCCTTGTCGAGCGTCTAGCAGCGTCTTGGTGATAGTCACAAGTTAGTTGACAGCTCCACTTACGAAACATCTCTGCATCGTGGCAGGCAAGACTTCCGTCACTGCTGATGCACTACTCATCGTCTGTAACGGGGTACACAAGCTGTGGTTATGTGACAATAACCCAGCTTTGCGGAATTACAATTCACGCACTTCTTTTAAGACCGGCCTTCATTGGCGGTGACTCTAATTGGTAGATATCCTAGAATATTTG
>JAASFT010000813.1:0-12847 GCA_023333885.1 Globisporangium parvum
GACGACACTTCTTGAGCTCGGCGCGAACGTGAACGGCACGAAGGCGAACAGCAAGTCGCCGCTGTACATTGCAGCAATCTACGGCTTCCGTCCCATTGTAGTCGAGCTGCTCAAGCGCGGAGCAGATGTCAACATCCTCGAACATGGACAAATGACGGCGCTGTACGCCGCTGCGCAAGAGAACTTCGTCGATGTTGTGACAGAGTTGCTGTCGCACGGCGCAAACCCCGACGCGGCCGAGGAGGACGGCTGGACGCCGCTCCATATCACGTCCCAGAACGGGCATCGACGAGTTGCATCGCACTTGCTTGCGCATGGCGCGACCGTGGACGCTGCCACCCATAGAGGTTCCACGCCACTCCACATTGCGGCTCACAATCTCCACCACGACATCGTAGTCGAGCTGCTGCAGCACTCGGCGAACGTGCACGCAGTCTCAAAGATCGGCGTGACTCCCCTTCACTCGGCGACGTTTTCAAACGGTCATCACATCGCAAGGACACTGCTGAAGCACGGAGCGAACATCGAAGCTGCGACGACGAATGGCTGGACAGCACTTCACTATGCAGCCGAGGGTGGACACATCGACGTTCTGCTGGAGCTGCTCGTGCGAGGAGCTGGTGTGGATGCAACGACCGAGGAAGGCTGGACTGCGTTGCACCTTGCTGCTTCGCATGGGCATCGCGAAATCGTCACGGAGCTGCTCCAGCATGGCGCAAACGTGAGTGCTGTCACGACGATGGACAGCAGAACAGTACTTCACTTAGCAGCCGACGCCGGGCACATCGACGTTCTGCTGGAGCTGCTGACAAGCGGAGCACGCGTCAACGCGACAACAGTGGACGGCGCCACTCCGCTGCTTCTCGCTGCCGAAGCTGGCCACACGGACATCGTGACACTCCTGCTGACGCATGACGCGAGCGTCGATGCGGCGAACGACCAAGGAGCGACTCCGCTTAATGTCGCCGCTCGAATCGGCTATCAAGATGTCGTGACGGTGCTCGTGAGCTATGGCGCGAACCTGGAAGCGAAGAACAGCAGCGATATGACGCCGCTCCAAATCGCAGCATGGCACGGCCATGGCGACGTTGTCAAGGAGCTACTGGCGCTTGGAGCAGACGTCCATGCCGCTCGTGCAAGTGGCGAGACGCCATTGTGTTACGCCACCGCTAAAGGCCACATGGACATCGTCGTGCAGCTGCTCGCCCATGGCGCGAGTGCCAACGTGTGCGAGAATGGCGACCCGATACTGTTCGCAGCGGTCGAGCGCAACTACCAAGACATTGCGGCTGAGCTCTTGGCGTACGGCGCGAACGTGAACGCTCGACGACAGGTGGACAACAGTACTTCGTTGTTTCTCGCAGTGCGACGCGACCACGGAATGGTGAAGTTTCTACTCGCGCACGGCGCAGACGTGAACGCAGCGGATAAAGTTGGCGTGATGCCGCTCACCGTCGCCGCCAAACTTGGTGTCGCGAGCCTTGTAGCCGAGCTGCTGCAGCACGGTGCAGACGTGAATCACGCGCAGGCGAACGGCTGCACTCCACTGCATTTCGCTGCACTTGGAGGCCACCGAGACGTCGTGCGCGTGCTCTTGGCCGAAGGAGCGCGAGTGGATGCAGCTGCAAGCACCGGGTCAACGCCACTTCACTTTGCAGCATACTCCGACCGAGCGCACGTGGTCGTGCTGCTGCTCGCACACGGCGCAAGCGCCGATGGTGTCCCCCATCCTGACGGCGACACTAAAACACCACTGTATTGGGCAGCGCAGCAACGGAGCAACGCCGCCGCCGTCGAGTTGCTCAAGCACGGAGCAGATCCAGAGATTGCAGTGCAGTCGAGTGGCAACACGCCACTGCACGTTGCAGCAAAGTCCGGCCTCGTTGACACTGTGATCGAGCTCTTGCAGCATGGAACGAGCTCCAACGCGGCGAATGCGCTTTGCGAGACGCCGCTACACGCTGCGGCACTGATCGGTCGCGGCGATGTCACGGCAAAGCTGCTCGCTGCTGGTGCGCGCACGGATGCGTTGGATGCAAGCAACCGCACGCCGCTCGATCTCGCACGAGAGAATCGTCGCTATGACGTTGCGGCGCTGTTGTTGTCAGCTCACAGATCAACGACCGAGCCAGGACGTGTGCAGGAGTGAGGTTTGGCTATGCACGAGCGCACAAAATCAAGATACTTCGAATATATTATGATTTTGTTGCACGTCATTCTTCGTTTTTTCACTATCGAACTCTCAAGCAGACAGAATGCCCTCGCTAATTGCACTATCGGACGTTGCCAGCACGATTCACACAGACAAGACACAACAAGACAAGACAAGACAGACAGCATGGACGTGCTCGAAGCGCGCGAGCAGCGCCTGCGTGCGCAGCTCTTCGGCACGCACGCCGCGACGAGCGGGTGCATCACAGACAAGGTCGCTGGCCTCGACGCACGCGTTGAGCACCTCTACGGCGCGATTGCAGGCTTCTCCCGCCTCTGCGAAATGTGTACGTCGCGCTCTTGCTCACGCCTTCCTCGACACTGGAGCGCCGACTGACAGACACACGCATGTGCTGCTTCGCTCTACGTTTGTGCGTGCGTCTGCAGACCGCGGCGTCCAGAACGAGCTCGAGATGCAGCCATCGAGCGCATTAGGCGCCACGGCGCCGCGCGTGGGCGAAGAGATCCAGCGCGCCGTGATCTTGAGCTCCGACGAGCGCATTAACGACGTCGTGCGCACGCTCCGGCAGCTCCAGGAGCTCCAAGGCGTGCTCGCGCAGCTCGAGCAGCTGCGCAGCCGCAACCCTGTGGACGACGCGCAGCTCGCAGCGCTCGAGCGCAGCACCGACCTGCAGACGCAGCGTGCGCTGGCGCTGCACGCGCGCACTGAGCGCTTGCTGGGGATCTACCACGAGATGATATCCTTCCTCTCTTGACTAGTCGGCTCGTGATTCTTGTCCGAGTGTCTCTGATTGGGCCGCTGAGGCTTCCTTGACCGAGCAAGTGGCTGTGTGTGTGTGGCTGTTAGACCAACACATCCAGACGCTGTCTGAGAAGTGTGTCGAGTACAGCACACTGCTGAACCAGCTCGCGTAGTGCGCCTTTCAATCACGACGACGACGACGATGACAATCCGAAGCAGCACCAACAGGGAATCAAGACAGCCTCGATCCGGCGCAAGTCGAGAACAGTCGCAGTCGAGGTGGAGACGACAAGCTGCCGCGCAAGCGAGCTGCACATGTGTCGATCGCGGTCATTCGGAGCACCGAACGCCTGCGCCGGTCGACGATGTCAATGCACTCACGTCGTGATTCTGTCGTGATCTCATTGCGTGACGTGGCCCACATGAGTCTACAGGAACAATGTGTTTGACAGAAGTATGTTCAATCCAAGTAGATTTCGTTCCATGTTGTTACGACTCGATCGCAACAACACAGTCGAGCTGGCAACCTAATTGCTCGTGTCCATTGTCGCATTTGGTTGTTGCTGTGATCCTGATATGCGCCTACAGTGGATTTTTTCATACAAAGGTCAAGTCAAACCGCATTGGCTTCACTCCACAGCAGCAGCAACTGCCCTGCTCAGCATCAAACGACCAGAGCAGTTGCGCTGCTTGTTCACTCGCTCGCTCGCGCACTCGGAGACGCCCTGCGCACCGCACACTGATGCCTCCTCCGCTACGACCATCACCAGCACCAGCAGTCGCAATGGACATTCGCACGCGCCAGCGCCGCCGCGCGATCAAGACGCGCGTGCGCCAGGTCCTCGGCGGCGCGCTCGCAGTCGCCGCCATTAGCGCCGGCGTGGTCGCATTCGCAACGCGCGACCTCGCCAGCCACCAGGCGTCGTCCTCCTCCCGCCGCGCGCTCGCCGAGACTGCAGCAAACGCAACGACTGCAAACGCGAGCGAGGAGGAGGACTCGAGCTGCAAGGACCTCGCACCATGGGAGCGCAACGGCGGCATCGTCGTGTACATCTGCGGCTTGCTGTACATCTTCGTGTCGCTCGCGATCATCTGCGACGACTACTTCGTCACGGCGCTCGAGAAGATTACGGAGAAGCTCGGGCTGTCGAAAGACGTCGCCGGCGCGACGTTCATGGCCGCCGGCTCGTCCGCGCCCGAGCTCTTCGTCTCGCTCGCCGACAACGTGTTCGCGAAGCCGCAGGAGAGCTTGGGCATCGGCACGATCGTCGGGTCCGCGATCTTCAACATCCTCGTGATCATCTCGCTCTCGGCGCTGCTCGCCGGTCAGGACCTGGTGCTCGACTGGCGCCCGCTCCTGCGCGACTCGCTCTGGTACAGCTGGGCGATCGTCGCGCTGACGTACTCGGTCTGGGACGGCCACGTCGACGTGTACGAGTCGGCGCTGCTCTTTGGCTCGTACGCCTGCTACTGCCTGTACATGAGCCAGAACGAGCGCGTCGTCGCGCGCTGCTGCAAGCGCCCGGACGACATTGACTTGGACGCCGCGATCAGCGCAGACGATGCCGTCGCCGTAGAGAAAGCGGCAGCGTTAGCAGTCAGTGGCAGCAGCGCCAGTGCGGCCCAAACGACTGGCCGCCCGTGGACGATCGACGTCGAGCGGCGCGAAGAGAATGGCGCCGCTGCGGCCGATGCGCGGCCGCGCAAGACAAGCGACTCGAGTGTCCAGCTCCGGCGCGCGCACTCGTCGAGTCACACTGGCGACGGAGACGACTTGCGCGCCAAGTTTGCCGCCCAAGCGTCGAACGTGAACCCGATCTACCAGTCCAAGTACCGCATGTTCCAGTACCACCCGAGCCTCACGCGCCAGCAGACGCAGCACTCGCTCGAAGCTGGCGCTGCTGCGGCATCGACTGACGCAGCGGCCACGGCAGCACTGCCGCCACCAGTGATCACGGTCCAAGACGTCGGCGCGCTCGACGGCGAGGAGGCGCTCGGTCCATACTTTGCCGAAGTGTTTGACGTCCCCGACTCGTTGCTCGGGAAGCTCTGGTTCGTCTTCACGTGGCCGATCGTTGCGATCGCGCGCGTGACGATCCCGGACTGCCGGTACCCGCAGTTTTCCGGAACGTGCGGCTTCACGGCGACGTTCCTCGTTGCGATCGTCTGGATCGCGTTCTTGAGCCACTACACGGTCGTCTGGGCCACGAAGTTTGGCTGCATCGCCGGCATTCCGTCTGCGCTCATGGGACTGACGATCATCGCTGCGGGGACGTCGATCCCAGATGCCCTCAGCTCGATCCTCGTCGCGCGCGACGGCCACGGCGACATGGCGGTCTCGAACGCGCTCGGGAGCAACGTCTTTGACATTCTCCTCGGCCTCGGACTGCCGTTCTTCATCTCGAACCTCGTGTACCATGAGCCAGTGGCAGTCGCCGGCGACGACCTCGAGCTCTCGATCTTCATTCTCTTTGGCATTCTCCTCACGCTCGTGATCCTGCTCATTGCCTCGCGCTGGCGCCTGCGCAAGTCCGTCGGCGGGCTCCTCGCGGCGCTCTACGTCGTCTACGTCGTTGTGTCGTACTTGCGCGGTCTCGGGATGATCTAGGACCCGGCGCTACCGACGAGGGTGTTGTCAATGCCCCCCAAACAGGACGTAGCCAGCGAGCGTCCGAGTGTAGTAGCAACACCAAGAAGACACGGGGCGACGCTGGTCAAGCGCATTGATAACTTAGTGACGAGCCTCTGCGCAACTACGCTGTCTCCCCGTCTGCTCTCTCCCTAATCCGCCTAGAGGTGCACGGCGAAGACGCTCGGGTCGTACTTGCCTTGGTGCGGGAGCTGCGACCAGCTCCCAAAGTGCGCGACGCTGCTCGGTCCACTGTGTCCCTGTCCCGTCTGCGGCGGCGACGACGACGGCGACCGCGGCGACGCGACACTTGAGAGTGCAGCAGCAGCAGCAGAGCCCTTGATGCCAGTGTCCGCTGCCTCTGGGTCCGCGTCGCTCGAGAGGATCAAGTTCGTGCCAATGACCTCGTGCTCCCAGCGCATCGCGAGCAGCAGCACTTCGACGGACCAGTACCGGCTGCTGGCGCCATGCGCGGGCACAGCGCCGACGAACGAGCCATTGCAGTGCTCGCTGGCGTCGCCAACGTCTTGCCAGATGCCCCAGCTGAACTTGTCAAGCCAGACCTTGCGGTCCGACATGCCGATGGACGTGAGCGCCGCGGCTTCGTCGCGAGGATAGAGACGATCCGGGTCGAGGCCGTAGAAGAGCAGGACGTAGCCGTCCGGGATCTGAAAGAGCGTGAGCAGCAGTAGCGACCGCACGAGCACGCACACGTCGGTCTCGTCGTCTGCGTCGCGCTCGGTGGCTTCGTACTCTTGGTAGATCACGACGTTGTGCTCGTCGACGTGCTGCGCCACTTCGCAGTGCATCTTCATGCTGCGCGAATAGAGCGTCTGGAGCGTCTCGGGCGACGACAGCACTGGCCACGTCCGCGCCGCGATCGCGTGCGTCGACTGGTTCGGAAAGAGCTTTGTGAGTGAGAACTTGAGCAAGTCGTCTTCGACGCGGCGGCGGTCGGTCCAGCCGCAGACCGACCCACCTGTGCTCACGTAGCTCTCGCTCTCGGTGAACGCCGCGATCTTGCTGTAGACGTCGCGGCCGATCGCGTAGCACTCGTCGACGCTTAGTGGATCGGCCATTTGCATGGGACACCGCACACGGAGATCTGCGAGGACTTTGGCGCGATGCGCCTCGCGCTGCGACCCAAAGAGCTCTTCGACACGCACGTGTGGTGACTCGGAATCGGCGAGGAGCTGCGCGCGGCACTGGAACTTGACGTGAAGCTCCTGGAGCTCTTTCAAGCGCCGGTGCTCCTCCTTGAGCTCGTCGTGTGCCGCGGCGAGGCGCTGGAGCTGGCGGCGGTAGCCCTGCGTTGAGACACCAGGGAACCCGTGGTGAGGGTGCTGCGGTTGCTGGAGCTGCTGCTGGTACGAGTAGTGGTCGTAGTGGTTGAACTCGTTGCTGTCTGTGATGTCGACACTGTAGGTACCACCGAGCGGTGGTGTCACGTGGCTCGCGTGGCGGTAGACCACGGTCTCCGGTGCGCTCGTGTGGAACGGCTCGCTCTTGAGCATCTGCATCTGCGCCTTGTAGCTCTCTTCCAAGGCTGCGACCTCGGCGCGGAGCGTGTCAAGGACGTTCTGTGAGGCAGCAGCAGCACCAGAGGCAAGAGGCAAGAGCCAAGAGGAGGGTGTCAGTGTCTGTGGCTGTGTGCAAAGGAATGACAAGGGACGCGAGCGAGCGAAGGAGCGCTGACGTACGAGCTTGCGGTAGTAGGACTTTTGAGCGTTCACGCGGTTCTGCTCGCGCCGGCGCTCGAGGTCCTTGTACGGCGCTTTCTTCTTCTTCGGTGCAGCAGTCGCGACGCCTGCCTTTCCGCCAAGCGCCGTCGCGGCATTCGCGCTCGTCGTAGTGTGTGCGCGGGGCGGCATGGCGACTCGCGGTGTTCGGAAGCGCGTGACGTGGTGGGGACTCGTCGCCACTGGCGAAGTGCGAAGTGAGTGAGTGAGCTGCTCGTGTGCGTGGCGAGTGGCAAGAAGAGTGAGCTCGTGCGTGAGCGTGAATTCTCAGCGTGCGTTCGACCGACGGACTCGCTGAGCACTGGCGGCGACACTGAGTGAGTGAGTGAGTCGAGGTGCTTGGCGTCGTCGAGGGTGATTACTCTGGCGCGAGACGAATTCAAAAGTAAGTCGCGAGCGTGCGGAGGCAGCACTCAGCACTCAGCACACGAGCGAGCGAGCGAGAAGTGGACGACAGTCGCCGCGGCGAGCGTGCAGCGAGTTGGACGCGCAGTCAGACCAGCCGGTCGCGCGCGGGAGCGTCAGCGGCGCAGCCCATTTCTGTTTCGGCGCGTATTGCTCCTCGCGCCGTACAGGCGCCTCGCAATCAAACGCGGTCTTATCTTGTGCAGCTTGATATGTCAGTGCGCGACCGCCGCGTACACGCCAGGTAGATACCAAGCCCGCCTGTGTACTTTGATACGCACACACGCCACCCGCTCGGTTGCGGCGTTTGCTGGCGCCAGCTGGGCGGGATGGCAGTCATCAGATTCGTGCTCGCTCGCTCGAGCTTTTACGACAGTGGAAGGCGACAGGCGCCTCGACTCGTGCGACACGAGCTTGAATGCTTACAGACACCTGCTGCGCCAGGACAGCGATCAATCCAGTCTTGTTCGAGTCGCAACCGACTCGAGACTCGCGAGCGGCTCGGTGCTCGCGCTGCGAGATGGTCCAGGCTGGTGTGGCCGTCGTCGTCTCAACTGCAACACCGCGCGATGGCCAAAGATCGCTACCTCTCGCTCTCGTCATGTGCGAGTGCAACGCAGGACATGTGTGCTGACTCGCGCAAGCGCTTGTCGAGAGTGCTCCTACACACCTCCGCTGTACGCTGTGGACGATGACGACGAGCATGTCGGACGACAGGTCAGCGCGCTCGCTGGGTTGACGTTGCTTGCCTGATCTCGATGGAGAGACCGCGCCGCACGAGTGCATGCATACGAGGACGGAGGGAACCGAAAAGCAAGGACATCAAAAGGACGGTCCGCCTGCTTGGAAAGTCGCGCATGTGTACTGCGCTCGTTGCCACCTTGTTGTAATCGGGTGTTTGTGGATCGCGAGACGCCCGCACGCCGCGAGCCAGTGTGCTGTCTGCTTGTTGTTTGTTTGTTTGTTTGCTTGTTGCTGTTGCTGTTGCTGCTGCTGTCGTGGACCTGCTCGCCGTGCGCACGCGAGCCATCGTCTTGGCATGGACATCGATCGAGTCTCGTGGACTCTTGGCCCGCACCAACGACGCCATTGCCTGCCTGCACACCATCTGACGCAGCGCACATGTTGATGATGTGTGCGCTAGAGAGCGAGCGTGAGTGCTGCAACTGCTGTCTCGCCAGGCTGTCAAGAGACAACACCAGCAACAACAGCCGCCGGCCGCACACACACACGTCATCGCGGCGTTGACACCGCCGTCTCCACATCATCCTGGATTGCAGCGCAGGCAGAGAGCGTCGAGCATTCACGGGTGTGTGGCTCAGCGCGCGCTGCAAGCGCCTGTGCGCTCCGCCTCTCTCCACGTCGGTGCGCTCTATCGCGTCCGACGCGAAGAGCGCCATCGCGATCGCCGCGCAAAGCAACTCGTCAAACGCGCTTCGTGTTGCCGCCATGCCACGCAGCAAGAGCTGCAAGCACGTTGTTGCCGCTGCTTAGCTCCAGTTACCACTTGTACACAACACACAAAGCTACACGCTACATGGCGTCAGGAGCGGTCGACGAACAGCAAACGGCACGTGACGCGATGTGTCACTGTGTGACTGGCGGCGGCGTGCAAGCATCGGATGAGTCCCAACCGGGAGACGGCGCTGACGACGATGGTGGCGACGACGACTCCGATGAGGGCGGTGTCGTTGTTGGGTCCGTGTCGTCAATAGAAAACATGAGACTCGAGTACGCCACGGCGTGGTCCCAGCGCACAATCATCGAGAGCACTTCGACGAGGAAGTAGCTCGCGTAGTGCGGGTCTTTGATGCTCATGCGACCGCCGTACGTCACGCGGACACTCGGTGGTGGCCGCCAGGCATGGCTGCTGCTCAGATCGCCACGCGGCGAAGTGGCAAACAGCGACGGCGGAGTTTGCAGCATCGCTGCTGGCGGTAAGAGCTGCGCCTCGCTGTCGTCCATCAACGACGCCGCAAAGCCAATGAGCTCGTCATCAACGTCGCCGTCGTCCATGGCATCGTCCGCGGACAGTCCACTGCTGCCTCGAACTGGCGACAGCGGCGCTTGCGGCTCTTCCTCAAAGATAAAGTACTGGAGCGTGTCGACCCACGCAACGGTCGGTGTTGCTGCGCGCTCACTGTCGCCACCATCGCCGCCGCGCTTTGTGAAGTCGTCAATGTCGATATACGTAGGACGCCGCGTGCTACTCCGCCGCTGTCTATCGCTGCTGCTATTAGGCGACGACGGCGGCGACGGGTGATCGATCGTGACGTACGCGACGACGTAGCCGCGCTCGGTCCGGAGGCGGAACATGAGCATGTTCACGCACACGACGCGCTGGAGCTGCGGGTGGTTCACGCAGCGCTGCGTCACGACAATGTCGTCGTTGATGACCTGCAGGACCTTGACGCCGATCGTCGTCTTCTGGATCGTGTGCATGTGCTCGGGCGTCGTGACGATCGCCCACGTCGTGTGCATCAAGTGCTCGAGCGCGAGCGTCGCGAACGACTTGGTCAACGCAAACTGGAGCGTCGTACCGTCGACAAAGCGCTCGTCGCGCCAGCCAAAGAGCGACGCGCCAGTGCTGAAGCACGTACCGCGCCACTGCGGCGCAAAGATCTGCTGGTAGCACGTCTGGATGATCGCGTAGCACGTCTCCTCCGTTAGTGGCTCGAACGGATCGGGCACGTCCCGCAAGAGCGGGTCCGTGAGCACAGGCGTTGTCGCGAGCTCGCTCGTGTAGCTCTCGAGCGCGGAGGAGAAGAGGTCGAACTCCACGAGCCGCTCCTTCATTGCCGCGATCTGACTGCGCAAGGTGCGCATCTCGTCGCGCACTTGCGTGTACTTGTCCAAGAGCACGCTGCGTGCGGTGACTGGTGCCGCGGCTGGGTCGGTGGCGCTGCGGACAAGTGCGTGGCTCAGTGATGGCGCTGGTGCGTCGGACGCCGCGATCGCACAGAGCTCCTCGTACTTGGCTTCTAACTGCGCCACTTCATCGCGCATCGACTCGACGTCGTTCTAATGGATGCAGACGCATGGCCAGACGCTCAGTCGACGAGGCAGCTGTACAGAGCTACAGAAGCGCATGCACACAGCGAGAGAGAAGCAGCGTACCTTCTTGCGGGCACGCGACTTGCGCTTGAGGTCGCGCTGCTTCCGGCGGCGCTCAAGCAGCGCCTGGTGCTTGGCGTCGTCGCCGCTGCTGCATCCGCTCAAGCCGAGCCCGGGGAGCATCGTGCCGGACGGCGAGATCGTCGCGAACGCGAACGCGCCAGTCGTCGGCGGCGGCGACGGCGACGGCGACGCGAGCGCGGGCGGCGAGGACGTGCACCGCGCCATCGTTCGATGAACGTCTGAGCGTTCAGTGTGTTGTGTGTGTGTGTGTGAAAAGACGGTGCTGACGTGAGCATAGTGAACTCAAGTCTAAAAGTTAAGTCAAAGGAGGTCAGTAACTAACTTGAGCTAATCATAGCTCTTCGCTTTGACTGGCAATGGCGAATGCTGAGGCTCTGCTAGTGCTGTTGCTGCTGCTGTCACTGCTGTCACTGCTGTCACTGCTGAGGAGGAGACGCTGGTGACCGCACTCCCTCACTTCGCTTCGCGAGTGCGTTGACCACTCACTTTCGCATCTGACGCCGCCCTGACAGCTCAGACACACACACACACGATAGCGCAAGTGTAAACGCACGCAATCTATTGAGTAGGAAGCGAACTGGGTCGCTCGCTCGCCCGGCGCTTAGAAGTCCTTCTCGGTCAGGAGCGAGATGATGCGGGCGTCCGGCGCGACCTTGAGCGCGCGCGCACGGCCGCCAATGACGCCGATCTCGACGACGAAGATACTGCCGGCGACGACGCCGCCTGCCTGCTGCACGAGGCGCATGCCGGCTTCGACCGTGCCGCCCGTGGCGAGGAGGTCGTCGACCAAGAGCACGCGGTCGCCCTTTGTGATCGCGTGCGACTGGATGCTCAGGTGGTCGCCGCCCGTGGCGTTGTCGCCCTTGTACTCCTTAAAGTACTCGATCGTGTCGCTCACGCTCGGCATCTTGTCGGGCTTGCGCAGCATGAAGACCTTCTTCTGGAAGAGCGCGCCGAGGTACGGCGCAAAGAGGAAGCCGCGCGCGTCGAAGCAGCCGATGCTGTCGACTTGGTCGATGAACGGCGCGACCTCGTGCACGAGCAGGTCGAGGCAGAGCTGGAGCTCCGCCGGGTTGCCCAGCAGTCCGCCAATGTCGAAGAACGCGTCGACGCCCTTGAACGGCACGACCGGGATCACCTTCTGCACGCGCTGCAGCGCCTGCTTCTTCGCCGCAGCGTCGTTCAGGTCCACCTTGGCGCTCATCGCTCTCGTCTGCTGCTGCTGCTTGCTGCTACTTGTGTGCGTGGCTGTCGGTGCTCGTTGGCTTGACGATCGATGGAGCTGTGAGTGGCATCGAGAGCGTGAATGCGCGTCTGGAACCTGTTCCGTTGACAGTTGCACTGCATATTGAACCAAAGTCTAACAATTCTTACTTTGATGCTCCAATTCTCGCCAGTCGTTCACAAACCAACTCGGTTGAGGTCACTATATTCTATCACTATTACAAATGATGTTGATCCTATAAAGGGATGTCTTCTGATCTGAGCAAGGTGAGGAATTGCGATTGGCATGGCGAGCACCATGGAGTGGCGAGCAGGACAAAGGGCTCTGGTGGCCAGGGAGGCATGCACGCAGACTCATGAGCTCACTTTCCAATCCACCAGCATCAAACAACAACAAATTCTAGACATCGATGCGATCCTGTCGATATTTTGACATCCAATTTCGACTCGATTGAAGATCTCTTTTCGCAAACAGACACATTTTCGACACGCAGAATTCCATTTGTCTCAATATCTGGGCATGGTTTCAATAATATCGAATTGGCTTGTTTTCACTATTGCCACACTTTGGACACTAAAAGTCAATTGTCGCTCATATCAGTCCGAAATTGTCGACTTGAACAAATTAAATCGACATCTACAGTGCACGTCAAAAAGTTAGGGACAGGGTAAAAAGTCAGAAATCAGTCGATTTTTTATTCGAAAATGCATTTGCGAGCGTGATGTTTTGCGAGATGATAGAACGTATTGCGCTCTATTTGGTGATAAAATTTGAGCTCGATACAAGCAAGTGGTCGC
>JAASFT010000814.1:0-12840 GCA_023333885.1 Globisporangium parvum
ATGCACAGAGTGAACAAACGTCTACACGAGCCGAGCCGAGAGTGTATTTCGTTCTTGTTCGTAGCGCAAAACTCGGCAGGCTTATACAATACTCAACCTCGCACACTCCTAGGACACAAGTGGCGGTCGGACAAGGTGGTCGACCTGAAGTCGGGCGCCAATATTAAGGGTTCAAAATATTCTATATTTTGATTATTCGAATTCTCGGAATTTGAGTGGTCCACTTTTCATGGATACAGAAGTTGGGTGGTCCACAGCGTTGTTCGTGTCTTTTTGCAGTTGCTGCTTGGCTTTGAGACGAAAAGCGACTTGCGTGTGTCTTTGCTACGACGTTCGCCAATTGACCACAGTAGAAATCAAAAATACAAAACTAGCCCCATTTGCATCCTTCGTCCACATGCGCTTTGTTGTTGCGGCTCCTTGCACCACCACCAAACCAAGCCAAACCAAACCAAACCAAACCAAACCAAGCACTCGCGAACGTACCTGTGCGCATCAAGCCATGAAAGCACCGCATGTGATGGCGCCCACGCGATGATAATGGCGCTCGGTGCTCCAGAGGAGCGCGATTGAAGTCGGGTGAGCGAGAAAAAAGAAGAGGCTAGAACCGGGACCGTTTTCGACATTTCCTTACACTGTTCAAGATCAGTGCTCTACCGCACGAGGATGCGCAGGCATTCTCGCGCTTTGGCTCGGATTAACAACAGGCGCATGTGCATCTCGATGTGCATGAGCATCGGCGGCGGCACTTGAACGCGAGGCGCCATTCCCAAATCCGCCGGCACCGCCACCTCCAC
Organism: Globisporangium parvum; assembly: GCA_023333885.1. NCBI lineage: Eukaryota > Oomycota > Peronosporomycetes > Pythiales > Pythiaceae > Globisporangium > Globisporangium parvum. The sequence continues at coordinate 798 of JAASFT010000814.1, forward strand.
CACCACCACCACCACCACGAAGCCTATCCCCAAGACGACGACGGCTGCTGTCGCTGCCGCTGCCTCCACACACCGCACACACATCGCACACACTGGTCGGCCGCCGAGATGGGAGAAACAGGAGACGTCATGCGCGCGATGCTGCAGTACTGCGTCTTCCTGCTGCTGCTCGTCGTCGGCATCACGCCGTTCGTGATGATGCTCTCGCGCAGCGCGACGTGCCGCGCACAGATGCGGGCGCTCGGCTGCTCGCTCTCCTGTTTCTCCCTCTCGGCGTGCTTCGCGGGCTGCTGCCGCCCGCGCGTGCACTACGACGCGCATGACTTGCGCACGCTCCAGGAGCTCGAAGAGCCGGCGCGACCTGTCGGCATCACTGGCGCGTACCGCATGTACCAGGCACGGCGCGCACGCATGTCGCTGCGCCTTGCGTCTTGGCACGAGGACGTGAAGAAGGGCGGCGGGCACGACCCGCTCCACTGCAAGCTCCAGAAGCTCCACGCGCAGGCGCTCGAGAGCCGCGGGACGGACGCGATTGGCAGTAGCAGTAGCAGCAGCAGCTACGCGCCGCCATCGTCAGCCGCTGCAGTGACCACTGGCGTGCCGTTTGACATCCAGATCGTCGAGATCAGCGACCGCGTGAACGAAGACACGTCGTCCGAGCGCTCGTACGACATGACGGCGTACGCGGCGATGCCCGAGACGCCCGTAGCCGACCGGCGGCGCGCACTCGAGCTGCGATTGCAAGACGACGAAGAGGAGAAGCACGACGCCGACAGCGTGTACGCAGTCGTGTAGCTGCTCGAGATATCTATTTACTGTGCGCAACATGGGGCACAGTCCGCAAGTGCGAGACACAACAACACGCGCGCAAGCGTGCAAGTGCGCAAGCGAGCGACCACCGAAGCGACTATTTATTGCGCAAAGCGCGTGCAAGTGCGTGTGTTCGATCAATGTAAACGTGCGTCCGTGACGGTTGAGCGTGCATGTGGCCACTTGCTCGGCAAGACAAGCAACGCGAGGTTGCTCACGCAAGTGCGAGGAACGTGCGCAACGCGGCAATGTCTGCCTCGCGGTAGATCGCGGGGTCAGGGAACGTCGGGAACGGCGCCGACAGGTCCATGCCGTCGCGCTTGGACCGCAGCGTGTTCATGAACGCGCGCAGCCCCTGCTCCGAGAGCGTAAAGTTCGGCGTGCTCGACACGTTCGCGACGACCTCTGGCAAATACGCCAAGTACGCGCGCGAGGACGTGATCTCCGAGTCGATGTCGCCTGCGTCTTGCTCGCCGTTGATAAAGTACGTGTCCTTGGTGAACCGGATCATGAGCGCCGTGGCGTTCACAGCCGCGTCGAACGGCGCACTGTCGCCTCCAGTGTCGCACGAGCGCTTCGCGAATGCTACGCTCTTGCTCCAGATCGCGCTGAACGTGGGCTTCCACGTCTCTAGCGGCACGTACCAGTAGCCGCTTGTCCAGATCGACGGCGTGAGCGCCAGCACCTTGCCCAGCACCGTATTGTCTTGCAATAGCGCGTCGGTGTGCACGATGACGGTCGCGACAGTCTCTACGGCCTTGTGTGCGTTCGTAGGGAGCCGTCCGAGCCCACCGAGCGCGACGCGCCCCATGATCTCGCTCACGGCGTCGAGCCACAGCACAGTGGCAGCGGGGCTCGACTCGCACGAGATCGGCGCGATGGCCGCAAACTGCTGCTCCACGACGCTCTGCGGGTCGACCATGAGCGCGTCGAATGTGTCGCGTGCTGTCGCGACTCCAAATGCGACGGCTGCCGCGAGCGAAACCCACTGGAAGAGCCACATGCGCACCCACCCTCGCGCGCGAAGTGGCTGCGAACGACGTGGAGCAGGTCGGAATGAGAACACGACTCTTCCAGAGATCAGCTGATGGTCCTATCCGGTATCGGATACGGCTCGCGTCGTTTCGTGTCCCGAGGTGCTGGCACATAGCACTTCGGCACCACATTCATTGGCCACATCGCACGTGAGGTGCGCTCGCTCGACCAGCACCGCCAACATGGGGAATGTCTGCTCCTCGTGCTTGCACCGTCTCACGATCAAAGCGCACGCGCACAGCAGCGCTTTGTCTGGCGCGAAAGTGGTGGATGCCGACAGCAGTCTCGAGCAGCCAGAGCTCGATCCGACCAAGTGGCTGCTCACGCCCGACGAGATCGCGAGCTCACGTGGCGGCGTCCAGCGCCGGGAGCTCGAAAACGCGACGTCTGGCAATGACGTCGTGCTCTTTCCCAGCAGCGACGAGTTCTTTGCGTCCGTGTTTGACGACATGGAGGCAACAAGCAGCAGTGGCGACGCGATCTGGATCGCTGGCTGGTCCATGAACACCAAGGTCCCGCTCGTACTGCGCGGCTCAAAGGCAAACTCCGACGCGACGACGCTCGAGAGCATCGTCGAGCGCGCGGTCGTGCAGCGCGGCGTCCACGTGCGTGTGCTACTGTGGGCAAACGTGGCGCAGTACGACGAGTGCATCCAGTCGCGCGACTGGCTCAATGCCCTTGCACCTGAGCGGGCAGCCGCGACAAGCGCAAGCGGAACGTGCGTATGTTTGTTCGACGACCGCTTGCCGCACCACTCGTCGTCGCACCACCAGAAGTTGATTGTCGTCCAGCGCAAGCACCGTCTTGTCGCCTACGTCGGCGGGCTCGACATCACGTTTGACCGCTGGGACTCGCTCCAGCACAACCAAGCAGCGCTTCGCGTCGAGCGCGGAGTCTTTAAAGACACGCAAGGCTGGATCGACGCGGCGATGCGGCTCGAAGGTCCTGCGAGTCGTGACGTCGCTGCGACGTTCGCCTCGCGCTGGAACGCGAGCAACGCCCCATGTATCAATCTCGACGACACGCTCCTGCGCTTCCGGAACCCAGCTGACGTCTCCAACGTCGTGCTTCCAACCACAATTGCCGCAGTGAGTCCCCCGTACAGCAGCAGCGGCGATACGCCGAGCACGCACGTGCAGATCGTGCGCACATACAGCCCACACAACGCCAGTGTGCTGTACCCAGAGCTCGCGCCGAAGGGCGAGCTGTCGCTCCTGCACGCGCGCATCAAAGCGATCCAGCACGCGATGAACTTTGTCTTCATCGAGGATCAGTACTTCTTCTACATGCCACAGCTCTTGACAGCTCTATTGGAGGCGCTGCCACGCCTCTTGCGCGTGATCGTCGTCGTGCAGCGACCAACCGAGACGCGTCAAGCGCGCGTCGCCGGGTACGAGAAGCTCGTGTTCCAAATGGCACATCCGCTCCTGAGCGCGTTCCCAGACAAAGTCAAGATCTACTCGACCAAGCAAGCGCGCGGTCTGTACGTTCACTCGAAGGTCCTCCTGGTCGACGACGTCTTTGTCTCCATTGGCTCGAGCAACTGGAACCGCCGCAGCACTACGAGCGACTCGGAGCTCGCGGCGAGCGTTGTGGGCGACGCGACCGAGACTGTCGCGCTGCCAAAGGACGCGCAAGTCCGCGTCGGACGCCTCGTGCGGCGCTTCCGTCTCCAAAAGTTCTCCGAGTTGACAGGCCTCGACACTTCCGAACTCGACAAGCTCGGGTTCCTCGAATCGTGCGACGCTCTTGAGCGCGCGGCCACAGACCCTGCCGCCGTGCTCGACGCCCTTCCAGTGGACCTCAAGTGGGAGTTTGTCGCGTTCCCACCGAGCTACTCGCTCCACGTCGTCGACCCCGACGATGTCAATGGCCACCGTGACGACTAGCGAGCGCAATGTACTGAGGCGACGAGAAGATGACCTCCTTGTGTTCAAGTCCGTTTCCAAACGGGTATCACTGCATACATAAACACAGTATGGCCACTCTCATTCACAAACACTCGTCAAACGGGTCGATGACATCCTCGAGCTCCGAGGGGAAGAGGTCGAAGTAGACTTCGTGCTTCACATCAAGCTTCGTGAGGAGACTCGACGCAGATGCAGCAGCGCGCTCGAGCACGTGGATGCTCTCAAACAGCGTCAGTCCGCTCAAGTCATCGACGCGTGCGCCACTGAGTTCGCTGAACTTGGCGAGTCGCATTGCGCGTCCTAGAGCGTTGACCTGGACGCCGTCTGGCGTCTCGCGCACTTGCATCGCGTCGACGACGTTCGCTGCGAGCTCCGAGTCGCTCGTCATACTGCGCTTGTTCCAGTTCCCAGACCCGACTGAGACGAAGACGTCGTCAATGAGCACGAGCTTCGTGTGAATGTACAGCTCGAGCGCCGGCTTCATCGTGAACACGTGCACTTTGTCGGGGAACTGCGCCGTCAGCGGCGCGAGCATGTCATACAAGAGTTTGCCGTACCCGACTGCTGACGTCCCGAGCGACGGCAGTTGCGTCACGACCACAAGCGCTCGGAGACGCGGGAGCTGCTGGAGCAGCGCAGTCTGGAGCGCCGGGACGAGGATGAAGTACTGGTCCTCGATGTAGATGTAGTTCTGAGCGCGGGCGATGGCTTTCAGCCGTGCGTGCAGGAGCGAGAGCTCGCCGCGTGGAGCAAATGCGTTTGGGGCTTTGCAGCTGAACGTCCGAACGATCTGGACGCTCGCCGTGCCGTTTCGAGAGCCACCAGCAGCGTCCTCCGTGTCTGGTTGGAGCGGCGGCAGTGAGATGTGGGCATCTGCAGCCGAGCGCGCTGGGTTCGCAAACGCACTGCCGAGGAGCTCGTCGGTTGACGCTAGCGGCGGCGTCTTGGCGTTCCAGCGCATCACAAAGTTCGCAGCGACGTCGTGCGCGGCAGGACCTTCGATCCGGACTGAAGCATCGAGCCAGCCGTCGTAGTGCTGCGCAATCACGCGGCGCCGTCGCAGCTGCGACGTGTTGTGGAAGCGCGAGTCCCAGCGATCGGTCGTGAGGTCAATGCCGCCGACGTACGCGACGGTCGGCTGGTGCGTCTGCGACAGCAGCACGAGGGTCTTTTGGTGGTGCGATGACGTCGCGTGCGGCAAGCGATTGTCAAAGAGCAGCAGTCCGAACGTCGCGTTGCTCCTGCTACTGTTGCCAATGGTGCTGCTTCGGGCGTCGTTGCTATGGAACGCGTTCATCCAGTGCTGCATCGCAATGTTCTGCGCGCGCTCGAGGACGTTCGCCCACACGAGCGCGCGGACGCGAACGCCGCGGCTCATGGCGCGACCAAAGACTTCGTGGAACGTCGAGCGGCGCCAGTCGCGGTGTGTCGGTAGGAATGGGACGTTCGCGAGCGACCAGCCCGTGAGCAGAACCTGCGCGTCGCTGTCGTTCATCGCATCGAGGTCGCGGCTCACAGACGCAAAGAACGCGTCAGTGGCTGGGAACAGCTCGACGTGATTGCGGTGACTGAAGACTGCGAGGTCGTCGCGTGCAACGCCACCGCGCGACCGCGTGAGCTCGTGCGATGTGAGGAACCAGTCGTCGGCGTGGAGCAGCGGCTGGTCGAGTCCAAGCAGATCGTCTGCGTACGGCACGAGCACGTCTGGTGTCGAATCGTCTGCCAGCGAGCGACACGCCCAAGCGCCAAACTTGAAGAAGCACAGTGCGCAGGGCTCGCAGATGCACGCAGTCGTGAGCATGTCCAAGTAGCTGGACTGAGCATGGCACGTCGCAGTCGTGAGGTCGACGCGCGCATGCGCGGCTGTGAGCCCGCAGCAGTACCAATAGAAGACACAGTAGAGCAGCAGCACTCTCATGCGCTGCGCTGTCATGGCGCGCTGCGAGTGATAGCGAGCGCGCAGCAGAAGCGAGTCTGCGAGCGGATGCGCATCATGTCCAATGAAAGAATGATTGCGCATCATTAATGCAAATAGCAGAGCATACAGTGCGCAAGATGTTACCATGGCGTGTAGTTGCGCTCTTCCGGCTCCAGCGCATCAAGGAGACTCGCCTTGTCCTGCGTCGCAGCTCGTTGACGAACGACGCACCGGGCGTTGCGCTCGAGTTCCAGCGCGTGAGGAAGTTCGTTGCGACGTCTGCAGCGGCAGGTCCAAAGACGCGGACGTGGCAGTCCATCCACCCAGCGCTCCGCGTGTGTGCGAGCGTGTCCCAACGCCCGGACGTGAGGTCAATGCCGCCGACGTACGCAATGCGCTCGCGCCGGTCCTCAATCACGAGCGTCTTCTGGTGATGCGAGTTCCCAGGCGACGCGAGGCGGTCGTCAAAGAGGAAGCGCGCTGCACCGCCGTTCGGCGACGACGGGAGGCTGTTGAGGAAGTCGCGGACCTGGAGGTTCCCGGTCTTTTCCCAAAAGTTGGCGTGTGCGAGCGCGTAGACCTCGGCGCCGCGCACGACTGCGTGGGCAAAGATGTTCTGGAAGCCTGAGATCGCGCCGTGTGGGTCGCTCTCAGGCTCGAACGGCGTGTTGTCGACGCTCCAAGACGTGAGGAAGATGCGGTCGCCAGCCGATGTAGCGCGCACGTCCTGCGCCACGGCGTGAAAGAACTCGGACGGCGCGACGTACGCTGAGACGACGTTGCCAGTCGTAAAGACCGCGAGGTCGTTGCGCGTGATGCCGCTGCGCGACTGAGTGAGCTCGTCTTGTGTGAGGAACCAGGCAGTCGCATCGACCTCTGGCTGCTCGACTGGCAGCTCCGAGCCGTCTGAGAGACTCTGTCCAGCTGGCTTGACGAGCACACACGCTTGCTGCGCTGCGTCGAGTTCGCATGCGTGGCAGGGCCTGCACGGACAGACGCGGTCGCCCATGCGCAGCGGACGCTCGAGGAGCTCGCACGTGACGCATTGGCGAGCACCAAGTACGCGCCATGGCAGCTGCAATGCCACGAGCGCAACAAGAGCAGCAGCAGCAGCAGCAGCGCGCGTGCGCATGAGGGACAGCAGCAAGAAGCGATCAAGGGAGAACAAAGGCTCGAAACGACGCGTCGTTTGAAAGTGACTTGCATTCACTATTGATCGTTGGCCGCACAGTGTTGGAAGGTGGAGAGAGAGACCTAGAGCGTGTCGACGCAGAGGTCGTCGGCGTCCGAGAACTCGCGGAGCGTCTCGCTGTTGTACGCTGCGAAGTAGAAGCGCTCGTCGAGCTCCATGGGCTCAATGAGCGTGTCCTCCTCTTGCGCCGCCAAGTCGAACTGGTCCGCGGCTTCGAGGAACGTCATGGCGTCGAGCGCTTCGTAGCTCCGCCCGGTCTTCTCCATGAACTTGCGGATGCGGTAGTCGCGCGCGAGCTTGTTGACTGTGACGCCCTCGGGCGTCGTGACGTGGTCGTCGTCGACAATGTTCGCCGAGATCTCCGAGTCCGACGTCATGCTGCGGCGGTTCCAGTTCGCCGAGCCGACCGACAGGTACACGTCGTCGATGATCACGAGCTTGCTGTGGACGTAGACGTTCCGACTCGCCTTCGTCGTGTAGAACTGGAACTTGTTCGGGAAGCGCTTCTGGATCGGCTCGACGTTGTCGTACATGAACTTCTCGTACCCGCCGAGCGTCGCGGACGAGTCCGGGCGTGGGACAATCACGATGATGCGCTGGAGACGCGGCATGGCTTTCAGCAGCTCGTCCAGGAGCTGCGGCACGAGCACGAAGTACTGGTCCTCGATGTAGATGTAGTTCTTCGCGTTGCGAATGGCCTTGATGCGCGCCTGGAAGATGGACGTCTCGCCGCGCGGCGCGAACTCGTAGTTCTTGTACTCGCAGCTGAACGTGCGCGCGATCTGGACGTTGTGCGTCCCGACCGCCGCTGGCTCCAGCGACGGATCAATGCCGCACGTCCCGACCGGCAAGGCACCGTGGTCCGGGTTCTCAAAGTCCAAGAGGTCGTCAAGCAAGTCGATCGACGGCTTCGTGTTCGAGTTCCAGCGCGCGAGGAAGTTCGCTGCGACGTCCTTCGTCGCCGGTCCGACGATCCGGACGTGCGCGTCGACCCAGCCGTTGTACGCGCGCTGGATGCCCGTGGCAGTGCGGAGCTCGTGCTGGTCGTGGAGGATCGTGTCCCAGCGGTCGGACGTGAGGTCGACGCCGCCGACGTACGCCACGAGGTCGTCCTTGCGCTCGATGATGACCGACTTCTGGTGGTGCGCGTTCGTGTGCGCGGCGAGGCGGTCGTCGAAGATGAAGTGCGCCTTGCCGCCGGCGTCGCTCGCCGGGAGCGCGTGGAGCAAGTCGCGCATCTGGACGTTCTGCTCCGTCTCAAGCAAGTTGCTCCAGACGAGCGCGTGGAAGTTCGCGCCACGCGCGATCGCGTTGCCAAAGACCTTGCCGAAGCTCGTGGCTTCGCCCGTGGGGTCGAGCTCGATGTGCGGCTTGAACGGCACTTGGTCGACACTCCAGCCCGTGAGGAAGATGCGGTGGTCCGCACCAGTGGCCTCAATGTCGTCGTAGACTGCGTGGAAGTACTCGTCCGAGGCGACGAAGCCCGTGACGTGGTTCCCCGCCGTGTACACGGACAGGTCGTCGCGCGGGACGTCGCCACGCGACTTGGTGATCTCTTCACCCGTGAGGAACCAGAGCGCCGGGTCGAGCTCCGGTTGGTCAACAGTCACGTCCGAGCCGTCCGAGAGGTCCACGCCCTCGGTCTGGATGAGCGCGCACTTGCCTTCCGTCAAGCTGAACTCGCACAAGTGGCACGGCTGGCACACGCAGAGCTCCGTGACCATTTCGAGGTGGCTCGAGAGCGGGCGGCAGTGCACGCCCTGGCGTCCAGCGTCAGTGTGCGTCGGCGCGAGTGCACTCACGCCGAGGAAGAGCACCCAGGCAGCGAGTCGCGCCGTGCTGATCATGGAACGGCGATCAGGCAGCAGTTGAGCGTGGCGAGTAGGCGCGTGCGCACTGGTGGGCGGATTCGCGAGTGAGCGAGTGCGCCAAGGCTCGTGCGTGCGTGAGAGGGCACGCTGCTCGAGCAGCTCCGTCACTGGATCGCACGCCAGCGTCAGCGAGTGATTTGCGGCTGAACCTATCACTCGCATGCACATCACCTCGAATTAAATAAATTTGGTCGTTTGACAACCACCAATGTCTTGCGTTCAGTATGCTCCATCGTCACCTACATCAGGTCGCACAATTAATTGCGATCTTGCAAAATGCAGGCGCTTACATTTCGCAAGACTAAAAGAAGTGCTGCTCACTTGGTCAAAATCTCAGGTCGCTCGCGCTCACGTGGACTCGGGCATCGCCTGGTCAAAGCAGACGTCCTGCGAGTCCACTTGCTGGCGCACGGCGTCGCTCGCGTACGTCGCAAAGTACGGCTTCTCGATCAGCTCGAGACTCTCGATCGTCGTGAGCGGGTCGCGCGCCGAGTCGTCAAACTTGTTCGCCGCGTCGATGAACTTCATCTTCTTCAGGTCGTCGTACTTCACGCCCGTGTGCTCCGAGAACTTGCGGAGACGGAAGTCCAGCGCGAGCTTCGTCACCAAGAGCCCGTCACCGTTCACAGTCACCTCGTCATCCACGATGTTCGCGCCGATCTCCGAGTCCGACGTCATGCTGCGGCGGTTCCAGTTCCCCGACCCGACCGACAGGTACACGTCGTCGATGATCACGAGCTTTGTGTGGACGTAGATCGCGCGGTCCTTCTTCGTGGCGTAGAACTGGAGCTTGTTCGGGAAGCGCTTCTGGATCGGCACGACATTGTCAAACATGTACTTCTCGTAGCCCGCGAGCGCCGCCTGGGTCTCTGGACGCGGCACGACGACGATGATGCGCTGGAGCCCTGGAAGCGCCTTGAGGAGCTCGTCCAAAAGCTCGGGGACCAAGACGAAGTACTGGTCCTCGATGTAGATGTAGTTCTTCGCGTTCCGGATCGCCTTGATGCGCGCGTGGAAGAGCGTGATTTCGCCGTTCGGCGCGAACTCGTAGTTCTTGTACAAGCAGCTGAACGTCCGGACGAGCTGGACGTTGTGCTGGCCCTGGCTCTCGATTGCGACGTCCTCAGGCGTCGGCGGCAGTGGCGGCAAGGGCTCGTACGGCGGGTTGTCAAAGTCCATGATGTAGTCCATGCGGTCCTGCGACGGCAGCGTCTTGGAGTTCCAGCGCCCGAGGAAGTTCGCGGCGACGTCGCGGGCCGCGGGACCTTCGAGGCGCACGTGCGAGTCGACCCAGCCGTTGTTGCCTTTCTGGATGCCTGCGCGCTTGCGCAGGAAGATGTTGTTGTGCTTGATCGTGTCCCAGCGGTCGTACGTGAGGTCGACGCCGCCGACATACGCCACAAGCTCGGCGTTCTTGCGGTAGAGCACGACGGACTTCTGGTGGTGCGCCGATGCTTGGGCCGAGAGGCGGTCGTCGAAGATGAAGAGCGCCTTGCCGCCGTTTGGCGACGGCGGGAGACCGTTGAGGAAGTCGCGCACTTGGAGGTTCTGCTGCGACTCGAGCAAGTTGCTCCACACGAGCGCGTTGAAGCTCGCGCCGCGGTCCACGGCGCTCGCAAAGACGGTCTCGAAGCCCGACCAGGCGCCAGTCGGGTCTGTCTGTGGCTCGAACGGCACGTCTGCGACGCTCCAGCCCGTGAGGAAGATGCGGTCGTCCACGCCCGTGGTCGCGACGTCCTGGTAGAGCGAGTGGAAGTACTCGTTCGTGGCTGCGAACGTCGTGATGTGGTTCCCCGACGTGTAGACCGAGAGGTCGTCGCGCGGGAAGCCGCCGCGCGCAGCCGTGATCTCGTCGCGCGTGAGGAACCAGTGGTTCAGGTCGAGCACGGGCTGCTCGAGCTTGACGTCCGAGCCGTCCGAGAGGTTCAGCCCCGGCCAGTCAATGAGCCCACAGCCAAAGCCAAGGAAGCTGAACTCGCACATGTGGCACGGCTGGCAGATGCACAGGTGCAGCGTCATCTGCATCGGATTGTCCAGGAACCGACAATCGATCGCCTCGCGACCGGACGCGGCGGCGACGAGCACCGACGACGGCGCGGGCGTCGCCACGAGCGCGACGAGCGCCACGAGCGCGAGCTTCAGCGCCATTCTGCCTTGGTAGGTCGGCACACAAGCAGCAGCGACGACGGTCGTGGTCGTGGTCGTGGTCGCTCCGTCGCCCGCTCAGGTCACTGGCAGGCGCGCAAGCAAACTGGAAATGGCAGTCATGAAGGTGCGTGCGTGCGCATCCGAATCAAATCGCAGTCCCTTCGTATCGTACGTAACGGACAGGAACGGTGCTTACACGTACGATACAAAGTGTTTTCGAGTACTCAAATCAAGATAATAAATTACAAAGAGGGATAGTGGACACTGTTATTCGTACACCTCTTCGCAGCTGCGCGCTTTGCATCATCAGTATGCCTTAAACCAGACGTGTCAACTTTGAGCGCGAGAGCGAGAGCTCTACGAGACTCGTTGTGAAGCGGCTGCAGTGTCCAGCGCGCTGGCGCTACGACAGCTTGGTGCGTTGCGCTTTGCTGCTGCGATCAACTCGACCATGAACGCTTCGCTTTGTTTTGCGTTGCCAACTCGAGCGAATGCCGAGTGTCAACGCAAAACCATAAATCAGTGGACTCTTATGTTGGGCTCGAAATCATCTTTTCCAATTTGGGTATGCTCAACTTGTATGATTTGGGCTCGACCAAACCCGCTGGTCGCTCGCACATACAACATTCAAGTCGACTCACTCGCACGAGCTTCCTGCCATTTGCTAATTTGGGCTCTGTAGCCATTCGTCACACTTTCACGCCAATCAACACATCAAACGAGCTCAAGCCAAAATGCCATTGACACAGATCCGAGCACAATGCGCAGCAGACGTCCTGCAAGTGGATGAGTGAGTGAGAATGTGAGGTACATTGAGATACGTCAGGCGATCTCGAATGGCCGACCAAGTGGATGAGGCTGCGCACCAGGCCGTTCACGTACGCCGCAAAGCACGGCTTCTGTCCACCTCGAGCGGCTCAAGTGAGAGACCATGTCTGACCGCAGATCATGCTCGCCATTGATCGTTCAACTCGACGAGCCCATCGTCTTCACGACATCACCACGCTCTGGTTGTTCTCGCTTCACGCCGCGCGGCAGGTCTACGCCGAAGTCTCACAGTCGTCCATGCCGTCAGACTGGTCCATGGTCACCTCGCTCACTCCATCTTCTGTCTCCGCTCGCTCGCCAGTTGCTTCAGATGATGGTGCCGACAACATCG
>JAASFT010000815.1:0-12827 GCA_023333885.1 Globisporangium parvum
CGACGTCCGGTTTGAAGAACTGGAGCACTGTGATCTGCCCTTGGAGGACGTAGAGCTCTGCGAGCTTTGGGATGAGGAACGTCGCAGTCTCAAGCGAATAGAGACCGTCGTTGTGCACGATGTACCCGATCGTCTTGTCCATATTGTCGTGCTCCAGTGCGTCGTAGCAGAACGACAGGAGTTCCGATCGGTGTGACGTGTGGAGCGCAACGACGTCGTCCAGCTCTTTCACGACGTGCACTGTCAAGTCTGGGAGCTGCGCGACGCAGTACGCTGCGTGGTGCGGCTGCACGTCCAGCACGACGCCGTTGTCACTAAAAATCTGGAGCATCTGCTTGGCGAGTTTCCCAAGCACGCGGTAGGTGAGGTCGAGGAACCGGAGCGACACGACGGCGCGGAGGATGAACAGGAACGGATCGTCAGTTTGCTGGAGCGCTCTGTAGATCGCCGCTTGTGCCGTGGCTTTCGACTCCTTGTCGCGGATCGTCGTGATCACTTCGAGCACGTGCTGTGCAAACATGAGCGCCGAGCACTCGAGACTCGAACGGTCACACCAGTACGCGAGCGCATGCGCGTGCAGCGCATCGGACGCAGCTGGAGCGATCGCAAGCGACTCGATTGGGACCGCGTCACTCGACGCCAACGATCGCTCCGCCAAGCGCTCGATCGCGTCAAGTTCAGCAAACGCCTGCGTGAACAGCGCCTTGCGCGAGTGGAGCGTCTTGAGCGCGATCTTGCGCGAAGACTCGTCAAAGACACCGCCGCGGCGCGTGTACTTGAAGTACATCTCGCGCAAGAGCGAGTCGTACGTCGGTGTGGCCATCACGAGGTTCCGGTGCTGGAACGTCCTCAGCATTGTGAGTGCGTCTTCGAGGGTCGCGTGCTGGAGACAGCAGATGAAGACTGCAGTCTCAGTCCCAGCTGACCGCGCGTACCCGCGTGCGAGCATCCCGTCGAGCGTCTCTTCGACGCCTACAGTGTTGAACTTGTAGCCGCACGAGAGCACGAGCTCTTCGAGCAGCAGCTGCTGCTTCTTCCGGTCACCACTGCACGCAGCAGGGAGACGCTCAGTGATCGTCACGAGCCCGTCGACGTGCAAGTACCCGTGCATGCGGGCGAGCTCGACGCACGCGCGGTGCGACAGAGCGACGTTATCCTGCCGAGCGAGCGCCAGAAGCTCCGGGATGTGGTCGCAGTTCGTGAGCAAGTACGCGCCGCGGATGAACTTGCGGTAGAGCGCTGGCTCGCGCTGGAGCTCGGGGAACTGCGCGATCTCGAGGACTGCAGCCCACGCCATGGGCTCTTCGCCGCAGACCATGTATGCGTCAACGATCGAGACGTACGTCTTGCTCGTCGGCCGCAAGTGCGGCTGCGGTGGCAAGACTGCGATAACGGCGTCGCTGCTGCTCTCACTCTCCCTTGCGATATCAACTGCGCCAGCAGCGCTGGCTGTGCTGGCGCGGAGCTCCCAGCCAGTCTCCGTCATCTGCCGCATCGCATCGAGCACCATTATGACGCCTTCGGTCCACTTGCGCTTGCGGCACTGGTGGATGAGCGTCTCAAAGTCGTTCCTGCGTGCGCACAAGCACGTATCGAGTCTTAGCCTCTCTCAATCACATCATACACAGTGAATGACTCGCACGTACGTGGACACAGGCACGCCATTGCGCAGGCGGTCCGCAAGACGCGTGATGTCGTGGTGCATGACTGCGAGTCGGACCGAGTCGGAGGTCTGCTGTCCGAGGCATCCGACCATCTTGGCTAAAGCGCAACAGCGACGACATCCACACACACACACACATCAGGATACAACTCAGACGGACGCGAGACACACCGACAGATGTGCGTACGTACTGCTCCGCGTCGTTGCGATCGCCTCTGCACTAGCGATCGCAGCGTGCTCTTCTGCCGTGACGAGGTCGTCTGCGAGCCATTGCGCGAGATCGCGCTCTTTCGCCCCGTGCGCGTGTAGCACCTGGGTGAGGGCGTGGACGATCCGAGTCGAGTCGCGCGTGACACTCGGGTCGCAGCTCTGAAGCTCGCGGAGCACAGCAGTCGCAGCGCTCGCGCTCTTGCGGGTCGCGCACACGTCGAGCGCTTCCCAGAAGAGCGATGCGTCAAACGTCTCGTCGGCGCGTGCGTTGCGGATGAATGTGAGGCACTCGGTTGCGTCGACTGCCTGTGTGTACCCAACAGCGCGGATGAGCGTCGTGAACGTGACGATGTTCGGTCGGGACTTTGACGCGCGCATCTCGTCGTACACCTGGCAGCGTGGAACCCCATAGTGAGTGAGTACCAGTGTGTGGGGGGACTTGTGTCCACTGTCGCGCATGCCCCACTGAAGACAGACGCACCTTCGTCGCGCCATGGACGTCGCCGCTGCGTGCAATGACATCGATAAGCGCTGTGTACGTGAACACGTCCGGCTCGTAGCCGTAGTCGACCAAGCTCTGGAACGCGCGCTGCGCGTCGACGATGCTCCCAGCGCGCTGGCTCGCAGTGACGATCGTATTGAGCGCGTAGCTCGGCTGGAGGTCCGGGATCGGTGCGAGCGCGCGCTCGGCGTCACCGACCGTCGAGAGCTGGACCATCCAGTCGGCGAATGCAAAAGCCATCTCGATCATCTCTTGGTCGCGCGCGCCGTTCTTGTGCACGCCGTGCTTCATGCATCTGCAGGTAGTGGCAGTGGCAGCAATAACTGCGGCTCAGCATCAACCCGCCAATGCCCCAATGCCAGCCCACTCACGAAGGAATGCGCTCTTGACAGAAGGACGCACCGAAAGATGGGCTTGAGGAACGCGCGCGTCTCGAGCGCGTCGCCGCGCTGGAGCTGCTCGATGATGTCCTTCGTGAGCTCCTCGGTCTCCCAGCGCCACGTGCGCGCACTCGGCGTCTCGCCATTGAGCGGCTGGGTCGTCGCCATTAGAGGCACGGATCGCGAATGATGTGCTTGCGAGAAGTGGGTTGCGAGTCGACTACGAAATAAATAAGAAACCGGGTTCTATCGTTTCTATATCGACGGTTCTCGCTTTCATCACTATCAACATTCAAACCTAATATGTGCCCTCGCTTTTCGCACTATATAAAAGTAGTTCCTGCTCGTCAGCATGCATTCTTCAAGACTAACGACATCGCCGTCGATGGCGATGAAAGAGCTGATCTCTGCGTGGCTGCAGGCTCGCTCACATGTGTGCGTGGCGTCTGCATGTGCTCACACATGTGCATTCATGCATGGTGCCTACCTGGCTCGCGACACGCAACGTTTTCTCGCAGGACTACCACCACCACCCTTCTGCGCTCGCTGGTCGCTTGGGACAGCTTGGCATGGCCACGCCACAGCTCGCCAGTCACTGTGCGGCGCAATCGCGTGTCGCCATCGATTTACTGACCGTCGTCGGTGTTCTGATTGCGCCAGTGTCTCCTTCATCTCGCATGGCATGGACGACACTGGACATACAGACACAATAATGAGGCCAACGCGAACACATGCGTGTACGAACATGAACGTGTGTGTATTGGCATCTATCCCACGATACTGCATCTGCTTAGAACAGCGGCATGAAGTTGCGGTGCACGAACGTAAGCAGACCCGCAAGCATGACAAAGAGCTGGAAGTACATGAACGGCGTCATGCGCATCTCCTGCTCAGCCGCGGCAGTCGCCTTTGCGCGCTCTTCGAAGATGCACTTGGCGCACATCGGCTCGCGCTTCGTTGTCGCCATCTGCGCGCGCGCAGCGGTGGTCGAGTCGATCTCGCCGTCGCACTTCTTGCACACGAGCTCGTCGGACTTGCCAGCGGCGCGCTCGGCCTCAATCTTCGCGACGCGCTCGGCTTCCTCTTTCGTGCGGCGCTCCTCGAGCATGCGCGGGCCGCGGATCAGGTTCAAGTACAGGAAAAGCAGGTAGTTCATCGCGATCGAGCGTGTCTTGTGTCTTGTGTCGTGTGCAGGAGCTGCTGCTGGTCGAGACGCGTGCGTGTGTGTGCTTCGTGCGTGGCGGTGGGTCGAGACGGAATACGTAATGCGACGAAGTGAGGACGCGGTCACAGCTTTTAACTAATACGTCTGAAACAGTATGTGCTGGCTCTTTTGAAATTCCGAATTTCGAAAATATCACAAACTCAAGATTATTTTCAAAAATCGTAACTACTTCCGCGACGTCAAAGGATGAGTGTCGACAACAAGATGAGTGAGGACGACCTCGATGGAAGCGAGCCAGAGATCGAGGATGTCAACTCCACCAAGTGACAAGCATCACGACCAGTCTTGACCCACTTGCTCTCGATGCTCGCGTCTTGTGTGTGTTGAATGCTCGCGCGCAAGAGCAATGCTCCGAGCTCGCTTTGACAGGTATGCACTTGTCGAGACGGGGTGGCTTGCTGCACCATTCACCGAAATCACTGCGCATGTCCTGAGCGCCGTCTTCTCGTCTCGCACAGCGACGGCTGTGCGAGTTCGTCTTCACCTTCGTCGCCGTCACATGTGTGCGTGCTCCTTTGGATCGGCATTGGCGATCGACTCCAGCACTCGTGAGCTTCAGTCTGCAACTTGACGTCAACAACCAAGTCTCAACACCAAGAACAATGTTCACAATGCGCGCGATGCTGAGCGTCGTCATGGTAAGCTGTGCGGTCATCGCAGCACAAGGTCAAGCAACAGCACCGTCCGGTCAAGTGCAGTCGAGCCACGAGTTCCTAGGTCTCGCCGGCATTCTGCCGATGGTGAATGCTCCAGTCGGAGAAGGTGCGTCGGTCGAGTCTGTGTGCTCTGCTGCTACGGCTATCGGTGGTGATCTCGGCTGACACGATGTGCGTGGCGATGATGTCACGCTCTTGCTCGACTGCAGACACTGAGAAGCAGAAGCAGCCGTCGGCCAAGGAGGCGGACACTGCGGCTGGACAACCCGAGCTTCGAGGTGACAACTACGACTGTGACCGCGGGAGATATGGTTGGCCGCACTGCCGCGACAACTACGACTGCCACCGTGGCAGCCGGTACTGGCCACGCTGCAAAACGTGGTAGGCGTCGCGGTGCGCCTGTGGAGCAGTGCGTTGCGTTCGATGCGCTGCCAGCTTTGTGCCTTCAGCCTTCGGGCGAGTGATCGAGACGGAGAGACGCTTTGTCAGCACTGATGAGCATCCTAAAGAACCCGAACTCACGCACTAGCAAGCGCTCCCGAGTGTGAGCTAGCTGGTCGAATCCAAACCCAAACTCGGTCAAGTGCCTCTAGTCCATACGTTGGTGGGTTGGCTACCTGCTGTCAAAGCTAGAGCGCTAGAAGCCCTTCCACTCAAGCTCGAGCGTGATCGAGCCACTGTTGTTGTCAAGCAGCCACGTCTTGGTGAACCGCTCACTGCGCTGCACTTGAGCGAGCGGGATCTCAACGAATCCGATCTGGTCGTCAGTCTTGAGGTAGTCGTAGTCCATGACGACGACCGAGAGGATGTCGTGGCGGTCGTTCGACACGAGGAGCTCAAACTGATCGGGTGGGTCCCAGATCTGCTCGACACGCCAGCAACAGCCACAATACATACATGAGGACGCTGGTAAACACAACTAGAGTCTCAGGACCTCACGCTGGACGCACCGGATTCAGAGTCATGCTCCTGACTGCGCTTTGCTTCACGCGACTGCCGACGCGGAAGACCACGTACGGATCGCTCAGGCCGTTGAAGTCCATCGGTGTGAGGCGCTCGCACTTGTACAGCTTAATGAACACGGCGCCCATGCACGCAATGTCGTCCGGCAGCACAGTCGACGACACTGAGGACGACAAAGACGCCAATCCAGCACTGCCACTTGCAGCGCTCGAGGCGCGGCGTCTCGCCACTTCGTGCACACTCGCGAACGGGTACCACGCCAAGTCGAATTCAGCTTGTCCGACACCGTCGCGACCGAACGCGACGATCTCGTGCGAGTCCGTGTGCGCTGTGAGGTGGTCGAGGTGGATCCACTTCGAGTCAATGAGCTTCGCCTGCCGGAGCGTCTCTTTGTAGTTGAGCGCGAGCGTCAAGTCCTGCGTCTTTGGGTCGAGCACGAGCAAGTGAAAGCACTCATCGCCAAAATCATGAGCGCTCGCGCCGTGGACAGTCGCAGTCGTGAGCTTGTCGGCGCCGACACTGAGCTGCGCCTGGAAGCTGTGGAGACCTGTCCAGCGCGACATCGGGTTGAGCGGCACGACGCCGCTGAGCTGCAGGTTCTTCACAACGAGCATCCCAAGCGGTCGGTTTGCGCCGAGCGCCTCCATCTCGACCTTGCTTAGGTCCTGCACGAGCGGCACGAGGATCTTGTTTGGCCACACGGCGCGGCTCTCGATCGCTGAGCAGATCGCGTGCTGAAAGATCGACGAGAGCGCGGGGAGCCCCATCCAGTTAACGTAGAGCGTGCTGAGGTTGAAGTTCACTGTCGGCGTCTCAGTGAAGCTCACGGAGACTGAGCCAACGGTTGGCCAGCGCGGGAAGAGCGGCTTGAGCTCAATGCGCAGCGTGCCGCGAAGCAGAAAGTCCGAGAGCTCGATGCTCATGCTCACCGGCGACCCAGGGGTCCGGCACGAGAACACAATGTCCGTGTTCTGCGTCGCCAAGAGGATGTCAATGTCGATCACGACCTGCTCTTCGAGGTGCTTCTGCGTCTTGATGCCGTTGATCATCGGTGCTGCAGTTCCGAGATCCAAGCCGCTGAATCCGAGCTCCGACATCATGAGCTTTGGCTTGATGCCATCGAGCACGGGCGTCAACGCGTCTTTGACGGACCGCGCGATCGCGACTTTCACGTACGGCCAGAGCGTGTCGACGGTCTGGTTGAGCCAGTCGCACTTCTCGACGTCTGGGAACTTGACCCAGCGCGGGAGGTCGTCCTGCAGCAGCTCGTGCAGCGTCGCGCGGTCGAGTCCTTTGAGCAGCTGTGTGTAGACATGCGCAACGAGCGATAGAGAGAGCGCGTACGTTAGTAGACTCGACGCCAAGAGATAAAGAGAGCGCGAGGTGGTCGAGTGGTGGGTGAGGCACGCACGTGGATCTTCGTGTTGTCGCTCAGTGGCGCGAACGCTGTCGTGAACGCTGCGCTCTTGAGCCGGAACAGGAAGATCGCAACGAGCAGCCCGACGGCGACGTACTCGCGGCTGGTGCGCGCCAAGTAGATCACGCCGAGGCCGCCGATGAAGCAGATCGACTCGGTCACGAGTGGCACGAGCAGAATGTCCCAGACGCCGTGGCCAACGCGCAGTCCCGCAGCACCCGGTGTGATGCTACCACTGGTTACTGCACCAGAGTCGCTTACGCTGCTGCTAGCACGGCGTGTAGACAACGGCGGCGCATTCGCTGACGAAGCTGTGCGTCGTCGCCGCCGCAGCTGGCGCTGCTCGAATCGCCCTGCCGGTGCGTCTGAGGTCGCGAGCAGCAGTGCGCGACGGCGCTTTTGCTGCGCGAGTGCGAGTGCCATCGACGCCAGCGCGACGGTCATGGTCGCGGCCATCCACGTCCACTTGGCTTGCGCCTGCGCGGACACACCGCCCGCGCCGCTGAAGCTCATGGCGCGTCCGCTCGTCCGTCCGTTCTGTCGCGTCAATGCGATCTGCTCGCTGATTTGCATCCGGTGTTTCAAATAGCGTTCGTCACGCCATTTGGGGATTTAAACAGGCAGGACGCCTAAAGTAAGATCGAAATAGAGTTTGGCCCATCGGACTCGGGTCGCAGTTGAAGTTGACTCAATTCGAGGAGCTCCATGGCGCATGCCCTTGCTCGCTCGTCTGCTGATGCTTGCACAGGAGTGAGTCACGACATAGAGCTCTGCATGCGCACACAAGACAAGAACTGCAGTCATAAAGACGCAAGTAGGAGCTCGGCATTGATCGAGAACTGAGCGGGCCGGCTTCACGACAGACTCGAAGTCGAGTCGCGCGCATGACGACGCAGGCTCTACTACTTGACGCGGCACTTGTCGTTCGTTGCGATTGGTGCTGGCGATCGAGTCGACGGCGGTTGGGCGGATGAAGTCTTGGTCGGCGTTGGCTTTGGCGCAGGACTTGAAGATGGCGTCGCTGATGCGACTGGAGCTGGCGCATCCGAGTCCGCGCCGCTGCTGCCTGCACTGCCTGGTGTGGGAGACGGACTTGCCGCAGGAGTCGAAGCAGATCTCTCAAAGATGTCTGTCTGCGCGCCGTGCATGTATCCCATGCGCGCGCTGTACGTCGGTACTTGGTTCGACGGCGTGCGATCCGCGACGTTGTTGCCCGACTTCTGGAACGCAAAGATCATCTGCTTTGGACCTTCGACGCCTGGGCCTGGTGCTTTTGCTTTGCCCGGCTTCTTGCCACTTGCGCGCGCGTTCGTGACACGGCACTTGTGCCCTTGCATGTACATGTTCTGCTGTCCGCATCCGTCGGGCACCCAGCCCCACGCGCAGATGCAGCCGTCGTCAGGGCACGCTGCGAGGTCAGGCACTTTGTAGTGCGCGAGGCGCTCCCACGGCGTGTTTGGTGCGACCGAGAACACGACGAGGTTCTCAGGCGTCACATCCGCGATCGACGACACGTACGCAATGGCAAACGCCGTGCCCGCAGCGACTGCCTTGGACTTGGCGTGCATGTTCGGGTTGTAGATGCAGCCTTCAGTCGAGCGCTCGAACTCGGCTTCCGACTTGCGACCTGCCGCCATCGCGCCAGCGACTGCGCCTTGCCGCACGTCCGAGATGTTGGCGGTGAACTCGCCATTTGCAGGCACGAGCAGCTCGCCACGCGGCATGGCGACGTCGCAACCACGGCCGTGCTGGAACCACCAGTCGCGCTGCTCCATCTGGAAGAGCGGGTCGATGAAGCGCGACGCGCCGCTCGGGTCTTTCATCACAGGTACGTGCGCGTTCTCGGGGCAGAACATACCGTCGGTCCATGCGCCAAGATGAGCATCCGCGAGGTGCACGAGCATCAAGATGCTACTGATGCGCGAGAGCGTCGTGACCATGACTGGTTGGGGATTTGGACGAGTCAAGGGTAATGCTGGCGATGTGGAGGCGACGGATGTGCGCTGAGGAGCGCAAGACTTGCAATGATCGCAGCGTTCACACGAATGCGCAGACTCGAGCGCTCTCGTGCTGCAGCCACGTGAGAGCAGTGCCATCTGCTTGGTGCGAACGAAGTGGTGGCGAAGTGGAACTGGCGAGTTTGTGTGTGAATGCAATGCAAACCTGGTCTGCCGCAACGCTCGAGCAGCAGCAGGTGGTCGTATGACGGTCACACTGGAGGTTGCGGCGCCTCGAGTTCAACGACAGGCGTTCGTTGCGACCAACGTCTGCAGGCGTCTCGAGAAGCAGCAGCTCGAATGCAGCGATCGAGAGCGAGTGGTGTCGACGCAATCGTTGGCTGTCCGGGCACACAAGTGGTGAGCAACAGAGTGTCGTGAGCTTGAGCGTGGCGCTCATGCAGCGAAGGCGAAGGCGAAGGCGAAGGCGAAGGTGGTCATCGAGGTCGAGTGCAAGTCGCAAGGATGAAACTGGGTGCTAACCACTACGATGTAACTCGGTTACGTTTATGGTTTCTGTATGATCAGTCCAAGTCCAAGCACAAGCACAAGACAGACGAGTATGGGCGGCGTGAAGGAGCTGGACGAGAAGCTGCGCGTGCTGCGGAGCAAGATCGCGGAGGAGGAGCGCGACTGGCGCGAGGAGCAGCGCAAGCTCTTCGAGTTCGAGGACAAGTTTCTGCGCGACACGGTCGTCGAGGGCAACATGGTCTTTGGCTGGGGTGAGTCCAAGAGCGCGCCGATTCGCTTTCGCAACGCTGTCGTGCGCAAGAAGAAGCGCGAGCGGCAGCAAGAAGCCGCTGCTACTGCTGCGTCATCTAGCGGCGCGCCTGCAACGCCGACAATCGCGCTGTCTGAAGAGGACCAGCTCAAAGTCGACTTGCACCGCTTTGCGTCCTACTCGTCCGTGACGTCGCCTGCAGAGCCGCTGCGTGCGACGCTCCAGACGCGCAAGGAGCAGCTCGCGCAGAAGCAGCAGCTCCAGCAGGCGCAGACGCAGCCGAAGAAGGTCAAGAAGGCCAAGAAGTAGTCGTGCACATGCCAACAGACCGATAGATGAGTAGAGTGGATGGCCGACGATGCATGGTGTGTGTGTGTGTATTCTGTCTGTGTGACCGCCTCCATCGGCAAGCTCGACCGACCGACGGACGGACGGACTCGCCCTATCGCAGTACTAGCACGTGAAGAACATGAAGACTTCGAGGCCGAAGAAGACGGCGGTCGAGAGCTTCGTGAACGTCCAGTAGCTCATGCCGACGTAGTAGCACACGGTGCTGATGACTGCGAGCGAGATGCACGTGACTTTGTACGTGAGGGCCCAGATGAGGTACATCGCGACGATGTTGCGCAAGAGGCCGTTCGCATCTGCGGCGGTGCCCGTGTCTTCGGGGACGTCCTGAGCAAACGCGTCGAGGTAGATGCGGCGGAGCGCGAGGCGATTCAAGTTCCGACTCTTCGACGGGTCGACGACGTACTCGGGGAGGAAGCGAATGAGCGTCTTGCCAGGGATCGAGATGAGGCGACCTGGGGGCCAGAGCTCGTACGCGCCAAAGATGATCGCTGGCACGACGTTCTTCTTCGTGTCTTCGCGCAAGTAGAACGGTCCTTTCTTGAACTCTTGGAGCTGCAGGGCGTGCGGGAGAATGCGAGTCAATGAGTCCATGGGTCTGGTGACAAGACCGAGCGAGAGAGCGAGAGAGCACGACGCGACGCGCAACGACGTACGAGTCCGTCCTTGGAGCGCGTGCCTTCCGGCGAGATGCAGACCGAGTTGCCGCGGTCGTTCACTGACGTCGCAAGCTCGCCCAAGCTCTTGAGCGCCGACGAGCTGACGCAGAGTGCGCAAAGAGCGGGCGAGTTCGTCAGTCGTGTGCGACGATACGGCGCAAGCGCGCGGAAGCGCAGACGTACCGGTTCCCGCGGTCAATCGCAACGAACTCAAAGCCCCAGCGTGAGACCCAACCGAGGAACGGCACGAGGAACACGCTCTTCTTCGCCGCGAACTGCGTCGAGCGGCACACGATGGGTGTGAGCGCACTGGCAAGTCGCACGTGCAACAGCAGCAGCGAATCGGTTGATTGGCACGTACCTTGAATGCAGTCGGCGACGCTACGTTCACGATGAAGCCGTCGAGGTTCGACGCGTGGCTGTCGCAGTAGGAGCAGGAGCAAGAGTGGGGGTGTGAGTCCACAGTCGCTCGCACTCCGACCGACGAGCAAGTAGCGAGAGTGCACTCGTACCTGAACATGCACACGACCGAGTCCTTGAGCTCCGTGAGGTTCTGCTGACCCTCGGCGCGAATGTCCGTGCCGGCGGCGAGGCAGATCAAGTACGCCATGCCCCACTGTCGTCCATACGATGCACAATCGAGAGTGTGAGAGCGAGCGCCAGTGCCACCGCTAGCTCACCCTCGAGAGCCGACGGACGGACGAGCGTACCGAGATGAGGTCAATGGGGAGGTAGTTCTTCTTGCACCCGAGCGAGCGCAAGTACGGCCCGGCGAAGCGCAGTGGGATGATGAAGCACAAGGCGCTGAACCAGACCACAAGCAGGAGGCCGAACGTTGCGAAGCGCGCGATCGAGTAGATCTTCTCGAGCTGCGAGTTCGTCGCTGGGAGCACGTCGAGGCGCAGCTGCTTGCGCACAGCGTCAAGGCGCGCGTTCGCAGCTTGCATCTCGGGCGACGTGAGGTACTCTTTCTCAATGCCGGCGATGTTCATCTGCTCCTCGAGCTCGATGCGAATGAGCTCGGACTCGCAGTAGAGCTGGCGCTTGGTCTGGTTGCGCTTGGCGAGCGGCTGCTCCTTTGCGAGCGCGAGTGCAGCAGGGACCTTGAGTTCGACTTCGGCTGCGCGCTCCTCGAAGCGCACATGCTCCAGCACTTGAGCTGCGGTCGTGGGTGGTGTTGCCATGGTGCGAGCCGTGGATGGTGTCAGGAGGAGTCGCTCGTTGCTGGCAAATGCGCACGTGCGCAGACGAACGGAGAGCGCGGTCGAGCCCGCAGCAAGTGAAATGAGCGAGCGCAGCAAGAGGTGCGCAGACACAGGCGAGCACACGGCACGATGTCCGGCGCTTGCTCGAGGGCTCGTGGGGTTCTGGCGCGCGTTTTGCCACGCTTTGATGATGCCTTGACCTGTCGACCTCCATTCGTCCTGTATGAGGGTTTCGCACGAAAGTGGGTGCGACAGCGCGAACTATTGTTCGTGAAGCGGGTTGTGGTCAATGAATCGCGTCGAAATACAAGCGACATTTGCCTCATTTTGCATCACTTTGACACTCAAATAGAGCACTCTTGATCAATGTATGGTGCCACGTTTCTGAGGCAGAACGTTGTGCGTTTGAGGGCACTCGCACGCGCAGCGCGTCATTCGTTTCATCCACCAAAACCGTACCGCTCTGAACGGCACAACCGAGTCAAAATTGTGCAGTGACGCGTATCCTCCAGCCAGTGTGCCATAAAATACGGTACAGTCAAGGCAGCGAACTAACGCTGCCTGTGACGCGGCTGCTCACGCACTCGAAGTCCGAACAACGAACATGCTCGAGAGCCGCGAGACGGACGTTCGCGCATGGATGCGATGGATGGATGTCGAGTCAACCGGCTCGAGTCGAGTCGGACCGCACATCCCTGCCATTCATCTGCAGGCGTTGACAGTGATAACGAGAGCAGACGCCTCAGCTAGACCTCATTGCACACACGCGGGAACTCGCTGACATCACCACCGCTAGCCATCCGACCGACCGACTGGGGGGGGCAAATAACCTAACTTGTTAGGCTGGACTCCTTCTTCGGCCAGAGGACTGGCAGTCGAAC
>JAASFT010000816.1:0-12803 GCA_023333885.1 Globisporangium parvum
AGGTTTCCACGGCCAGCAACACACCACCATCACGCAAGCGCAAGCAAGTGCGAGCAAGTGCGAACGAGGGGTGTTTGCAATGCGGCGAGAGGCGTCAAGTGCCTCCTTCCTTGGTTGCTCGCGTTCGCGGAGCAGGTCGAGAGCGACGTTGCTGTTGTGCGTGTGTATGAGCGAGTGCGCCGGCCCCAGCTGGCATCCCGGCTCTCGCATGCTGTTTGCGTCGAAGGACAGTTTCTACGCGATCCGAGTGTCCGAGTGGGCTTTCAAACCGCGCATGCGATACTGATTGTGGCACTCTCGAGGCGGCGAGCAGACGAACATTCAGTCCAGCCCGCTGACTCGCGATGGCGTCGCTGCCATCAGCTCACGTCGCGCACTCACTCTTCCCAAGAGCTCTCTTGTGTGCCGTGTAGCACGAGCGTCTCCGCATTGCGTTAATCGCTCCGTCAGCAGCAGCAGCAGTAGCAACAGATCGCACCATGCCGAGCGACAGTCTCCACCACCAGCGCCGGCGAAAGCCCGGGGAGACGTCATCGTCGTCTTCATCCGCCTCGACAAGTCGCAGCGGCTCGAGCTCCAGCACCGACTCGCACTCATCGCACTCGTCGCACTCGTCGCACTCGTCGTCGTCGTCTGCAAAGCGTGCGCGCGTGCGGTTCTCCGTCCCGGAAGACGCGCAAGGTGTGTCCAAGTTTGCGTCGCACACAGGCTACCTGCGCAAGCAAGCCGACAACGAGCAAGGCGCATGGAACACGTACTACTTTGCGCTCCGACCGGCGACGTTCCTCTACTACTACAACACACCAACAGACGATCGGCCGCGCGGGATCATCGACATGGAGTACTTGAGCGACGTTCGCTACAACGTCGACTGTCTCCAGCGCTGCGTCGGCGGGAGCGAACACTGCTTCCGCGTCACGGGTCAGATGCCAAAGGACACGAACAATCACTCGAACGACAGCAAGCTCAAGCTCCGTCCGCTGTTCCTCGACCCGGAGACGTCGAGCGACGCGCTTGCGTGGATGGACGCGCTCCAGGCGCATCGCTTCAGTCTCGAGCACGTCGAAGGCTTCGAGTCGATGCGTGAGCGCCTCGACGTTGCCGAGCAAGCGCTTGCGCGCGAGCGAGACCGAACGGAGCGGGCTGCAGCTGCAGTAGCGCGCATCCACCGCACGAGTCGCGCGCTCTTGAACACATTGCGAGGCATCGACGATGACGACACTGTCAACCGCAACAACAACAGCGCTGACACGGATGTCTTAGCGACGCTCGACGACATTGAGGCGCTCGTCGACGATTGCCACGCCGAAGCGATGCAGCAATCGAAAGTCCTTGCGACGCTGCGAGCGCGTGAAGCGCAGTATGAGGTCAAGCTCCGCGAACTCACCAAGTTGGCTGCAATGACGCCACCGACTGGACGGTCTGTTGGCGCAACAGCAGACGACACGTCGTCGATCCTCAGTGCCGACGAGCTGAGTCGCATGGAGCGCGTCGGTGCAACAAAAGGTCGGAGCACGTCGGACGTGCGCGAGCTCTTCAAGAAGAAGACGACGTTGTTCTATAGCAAGAAGCCGAGTGTCGACACTGCGACGACTGCTGCCGTGCCAGCGAGCTCGCCGACACCTGCTCTTGCATCGTGTGTCGAAGAGGCCGACGACGGCACTGATGATGACGGTGAGCCAGAGGCACCAGCGAGTGGCGTGATAACGGGACTCGTCGGCGCGCTCAAGAAGCGCGTGGTGACCAAGAGCAGCAGTGCGTCGGCTGAGACGCCGACGTCGCGCGAGTCGGACGACACTGGGTCGATCAGCACAGACGGCTCTGAGGCGTCAGTCGAAGCACCGGAGGTGGACCGCCTCCCGCACGGCTGGACGAAGCGCAAGAGCCGCAGCCATCCTGGCGCACACTTCTACGTCCACACGTCTGGGTTCACGTGCTGGGAGATCCCGACAGACTTTGTCACGGACGACGGTGCGCTTGTCGAAGAGGTGAGTGACACTACGACAGCAACTCCAGTCAACGATAGCGACGCAGTGAAAGCAGAGCCGCCACCGCTTCATTCGCTTGCAGACGTCGCCGTCGCGGCAGTCAACGCTGCGTCGTCTTCATCTTCAGACGAGAGCAAGCAGCAGCAGTCGGCGACGAAGAAAGCAGGCAAAGGCTGGGGCTTCCTCAAGAAGTTCCCGCTCGCAAAGACCGTCGCTGCTGCTTCAGCGACGTCGCCCAAGGACGAATCGCCGTCGTCGTTGTCGTCGTTCGTCGAGCACGAAGACGGCCGACACGAGTTCTGAGCTGTCGTGTGAGTCCCACAGAGTCGTAGAGTCGTTGAGAGCTCTAGAGACCGTCGCGTGCGCCAGCGGAAGCGCTTTCGTACGGAGCTGGGAGTCTGTATGAGTGTGTGCCACGCGTTTGATAGAGCTCTTGGGACAGCAACAGGAGCAACAGTAAGCGCAATGAACCACTCGAGTCGCAATGCTCAGACGCCTCAGTTGTTCGCTTAGCTCTCCACTCTTTGTGTGTCTCGCTCTGCAGTCGCCTCGTTGCTCGCTCTGGAACGCACACGCTGCTCGCTCGCCACGCAGACACGTGCTGTCACTGCTGCTGGCTACCAGTATAACGTGATCGCCGCTGCGTCGTCCTCGCTTGCGCTTTGTGTGTGTCTCTCTCGTTCTCCTGCTCGGGCTCACAGCTGTGCGCATACCGCCACTGCCGAGCTCGTGGACGGGTGTGTATGCGCATTCACGCACTGCGTACGAGCCCTTCGAGCACACGCATCTACGCCGAGTGCGACGCGAGCTTGCGGCGCTCCTCGGACGGGAACTTGACGTGGTTCTGGCGCGAGTAGATCGCGAGCGGGAGCACTGCGAGCGTCATGACGACGAGAGCCGTGCCGGTCTTCGCGCGCCAGTTCTTGGTCTCGTGCCACCAGCCGCCGGCCGGCGACCACGTGTACTTGGGGTACGGGTACTTGTCCACGCCGCCCATGCTGCTGCTGCTGCTCGTGCGTCTGCTTGCGGCTGCTGTGTTTGCGGTGGTGTGTGTGTGGCGAGCAGTCTGCTGGGAGGAGAGATGGCTTTCCACTTGCGCACACTATGCAAGCAATGCAACCCCAAATTCGGTAGAGCTATAATCAAGGTCAACCATTGCAACTCCAAATCATGAGTGTTGATACCATTGAGATATTGATATCAGTGATACTCTTTGTGAAACAGTAACCAAAACACTTGGTTTCTGAAAGCAAAAAAAACTGTGAAAAATCATCAGCCATCAACAAATGATTCGAAATGCCTCTGAAAAGTTATGCAACACTTGACTTGGTGTTTGTATACTTGTGTCCAAAAGCGTCCCGAACTGAACACTTCGATACAAACTTCAAGTCACAGTGCAAAAACCGCGCATTTATCACTAGGTGGACTCAACTCTCGATTCCGCCCACATACACGTTTCAAGTCTAAACGCGTTCCGAACTTGCTTTTCGCACTATCGGTCGCGAATAGGATTCCGCCCACATACAGGTTTCAAGTGACCACCTCACAGAGTTGGTCGAGCCTTCGAGTGAGCCGTCGTATAGTGCAATAAGGAAGGGAGGTTTGCGATCCGATCGTGTACTTGACGTTTGTATGATCGATGCCAAGCGCAGCACGACTCGGGTTTTGTATGTGTCTGTTTTTGTAGATTTTGCATTCTCAAACATGTAGATTTTAGGCAAATCGAACAACGAATTTTTCACAATATCAGCGTTGTACGCCACTCGCGTCTGTTTGTAGACGCGAGTGGCAGGTTTTAAACAGGACTTGGCTCGGAAGTTGTGCCACTCTCGCGAAAATCGAATTCTGTGGCACCTGTTTGAATCTTGCCACTTTCGCGAAATTTTCGAGTTGGCCAGTTGGCCACAACTTTGGCCAACTTATTGTTGGCCAGACACGACCATATTGTTCAAATAATTTATAGTAACTACACAATACGTATCTACATTGCGAACTTCGACATACTTACACGCCAAGTGGTTGGCACCAATATTCCTGTCTAAAATCAATATTCCTGTCTATAAGCGTTCGACGCACCATTTGGTTCAAAAGTATCAGGTTGTGATTGACAAACATGCGCGAACGTGGTTGGATCTAGTCAAGAGCGAGGACGAACTCGCTAGCAGGAGCGTGTCCATCCTTGGGAGGCAGCAAGTGATCCTCGCAGCATGCCCACCACCTAGTGCAAGGCTGGACTTGATTCCATGCAGATTGTCATTGATGAACTACGCCACTAAGCGAGGTGCTAGCCGATCGCAGGTATCCATTGCGAACTGTTGAAAAGGTCGTCGCAGTGCACTCACTCGAACGAGAACTCTTGGTAGAGTGGTGCGCGCATCACGTCGTCGTCGCCGTCTTCGCGGTTTGCTCGATCGCCAGTGCCTTGTTCAGTCGCTTCATCCGTCACGGGAGTCTTGCGCCACGTGAAGACGCGCATGTCGTTTGGAAATGCTGTCTCTGGGTCCGTTGCGAGGTCGCGCTGGTCCCACTTGAAGTTCGTCGGCGTGTTCGCGTGGATCTGGAGTGCGAGGCGCACCGTGCTGTGGTAGATCTGCAGTCGGTTCTTCTTGACAGGTGCTCGGTTGACCTCACCTCCATCACCGTTCGGATTGGTCTCACCGCTCGCACTTGGCTCTTGCCATCGCATGTCTTCGACATCAGGGAAGAGAAACTGCTGTGGCAGAACGTTGTTGAGCACACCGACGAGCGACGTGAGCACGTCCGAGACGCCCGTTTGCCACGGAATGGCCGTGCTGCGCTGTCCAAAGCCTTCGCGCATGTTAAAGTGCCGCACTGGGTGACTGATCTTGGGCTTGAGTGAGACGTACTCGCAGTCTGTGAGACCGCAGAGCGTGTCGGCAGCAGCAACGAGCCCTGCAACGTCTTGCTCTGCGGCGCCGCGAAACACCACAGCTGTCTTGCCAGCAGTGCACCACGGCGGGAGCTCGCCGTCGTCTTCGACAATCGGTGCTGTGTCCAGATCTGTGGCGTCCTCTGCGGTGCGCAGCAGCGGTTGGCGCACTGTGTCGTCATCTTTGGTCGCGTCTGGTGCGCCAGGACACTGCCGCATCTTTGCCATCAAGTCCGCAATGTCGTTGACCGTCTCAGCGTACACGAGCGTCTTGAGCGGCACGACGACGTTCGCGACCTTGTTCCCGCGGCCGAGCTGGTGATCAAACACAAACTCACGGAGCTCGAGCGCCGAGCCAACAGTCGCAGCGTGCTTCTTGTTCGGGAGCTTCTCAACGGCGAGCGCGACTTTGCCGCCGTACGTGTTGAGGTTCAAGTACTTGCGCAAGACGTGCGAGAGGTGCATGTCCTCGGACGTCTCCCACGTCGGCGGGCGTTCTTTCACAAAGTACTCGAGCCAGCTCTGCTGAAGAAACCACATGCCGCTGAGGTAGTCTTGCTCGGCCATGTCCTGCACGCTCGTGTCATAGCCGACGTTCGGCCAGCTCTTGTAGCCGCCAAACGTCGGTGCACGCAGATGGCCAAAGTTCCCCAGACCCCAGGCGTCTGTGTCATGAGCTGGATGTAGTCATACACAGTCGTGGAGTCGATCATCTTGTCGTCGTCGACGATCAAGACGTACTTGGTCGTCGCCATGTACGCGAGGAGGAAGCGGCCGTGGAACTTGTGATTGAAGTTCGAGACTGTGAACACGAGGTTCGGCAGGAGCGCGCCGTCGTCGTCGCGGAACTTGGCCACGACGCGCTCGAACTCGTGCTGCCGCGGCGAGTCAAAGCACATGACCCAGACATGTGGCGCACTTGTGAGCTTTTGCTGCTGCGCTGCAGCAGTGAGCTGGAGCTCAAGTGCCTCTGGCTCGCCTTTGAACACGTTGAAGATGATCGTCGTCGACATGTCTTGCGCCTCGTCGAAGCTCGAAGTGTAGAACGATTCACCCATTGGTAGCTCCTCTTGCGACGGCACGACTGCAATGAGCTCTGGTGCAACCGTCTCGTCCTGTACGAGCGCTGCAGCCACCTCGTCGTCAGCAACACGTGTGTTCGGGCGTGGTGGGAGCTTCTTTGCAGCGTTTGCGAGCACGAGTACGTTCGGGCTGCTTCGGTGCGCTGGCGCTCCAATGCCGTTTCGAATGCTGAGGTCAGCGTCACTTGGGAACGCAGTCGTGTAGTAGCACAGACATGCGAACGCAAACGCCGCGGAGAGGAAGAGGAACTTCACGAGGAGCGACGACGAGGGCGACGCACTTGCGTCCAAGCGCACGTGGGCAGTCATTGTTTCCGAGGTCCGATGATCTGAGTGTGCTTGGATCGGATGCAGATCCGTCACTCTCGAAGCGACGCTTCGAGTGTACCATGTATTTGGTCCAAGGAAACGTCGCGTCGCTTCGCTTCGATCGATGTTCCACTCGAAGCGGTACACACACCACACGAGACACATACGAACCTGGTTCTATTACATAGCACCGACCTCTTGCGACGACGACGACCTGCTTGCATTTGCCTCGCCTAGCGCTAGTAGTCCCTACAGAAGAAGAAGGCGAGCGGCTGCAGCAGACGACGACGACGACGCACTGCTTACTGCACAGCCTTCCGCTTGCTGCCCATGCGCTCAAACTGCGAGACCATGCTAACTGTGCGCGCAGCGAGGTCGCGCGTCTTGTCAATCACTTGGCGGTAGACCGAGTTCTGCGGCGTGCCCATGACGATCAAGCCCTCTTGCGAGTCGATCTTTGCGTCGAGGCGAGCATTGCGGATCAAGTTCACGATCCACTTCTCCGTCTCGCCGTCTTCGTCCATCGCGAGCTTCGTCGAGAGGTTCTTCATGTCGATCGTGCGGTGCACGCGGCAGTAGAGCTCAAAGATCGCGAGTCGCGCGGCTTCCATGAAGTCCGCCATGTTCTTCTCGTACAGGAAGAAATCGCTCGCGAGCACGACTTCGCACGCGCGGAGCTTCTCTTGCGCCGACTCAAAGTCAAAGTTCACAAACAAGTGCTCGACAAACTCCGTGATCGGGTCGCAGTAGCTCTTGTCGTCGACGCGGTAGATCCGGAGCAAGTCTTTCACCAAGTTGCGGCGGCGCTTGTGCAGAATCACACCAGCCGAGAGGTAGCGCAGGAGCCACGGCGCATTGCTCTGGATCGCTTCGACGCACCGCGACTGGAGCATAAAGTCCACGACACTGTCGCGTCCTTCTTCGTGCCACGCAAACACAAAGAGCGACCAGTGCAGGAGCCACGTGCGCTGCTGGAGCTGCTCGACTGGCGTCATGATCGTCTATCGCATCGCAACAGCAGAGACGAGGAGAGTGTGAGCGTGAGCGAGAGTGACTCAGGGGAGAGCTACAAGGACAAGAGACTCGAGAGACTGCGTGAGAGTGGACGTACGCTGTTCTCAATCACGTCGTTGATGCGCGCAATGTCCGCGAGCGCGTCTTCCCAGCGGAAGATCAGGATCTCGGCCGCGAGCTTGCCCCAGAGCGCGTTCAAGTACTGCTGCGACGAGTTCGGGATGAGCACGCCGTAGTACGTCAAGTACGTGAGGCAGTCCTGGTAGTTGCCGCACTCGTACTGGAGCTTCGCGTACTTGTACAGACCGTCGAGCACTGCTGGCGTGATCTGCGGGACAAGAGAGAGAGAAAGGTGTGAGCATCTACGCTCGCAACAGCAGGAGCAGCAGCGCGGCGTGTGTCCACTTGTGCGAGACTCTGTCGTCTGAATGGCGAGAGACAAGACAGATGGGCGAGACGTACGCCTTCGTTCTGCTCAAGGTAGCTCGCGTTCAAGAGGTTCTCGGACTGGAGCTGCACGATCTTCTCTTCGTCCTCAATGAGCTCGAGCATGAGACGGCACTCGCTCTTGGCGTAGCTGAGGCTGTCGAGGATCGCACCGCGGCGCTCCTCAAACTCTGCAGGCACGTCCGTCGTGTCGTGGAGCGTCTGGTAGATCTCGACTGCAAAGTCCGCCATGTTCGTTGGCTTGAGGAGCGAGAGCTTCGCGGCCATCAGCTGCGCCTCTTCGTACAGCTCGTTGCTCGAGAGGAAGTCGATGAGCGGGAACATGAAGTGCAGGTCCATGAACGGCGCGAGCGTGTTCGTGAGGTCGTACTTCGCGTCCGGGAGCACCGTCGGCGCGCCATTCTCTTCTTGCGTCGCCATGTTGCGTTGCTTGCGTGTCGTGTGCGTGCGTACGTGCGGTGGCTGCTAGTGCTAGTGCTGCTGCTGGGGCGTGACGATGCGGCGCGAGGTCGTGCTCGTGCTTCCTTGCTTCGTCGTGCGTGGTCCGATGAGCTGGATGTGCGTGGGGGTGTAAATGAGTGGCGTGGCCGATTTTACGCGCTAGGATGGCTTTTTTACAGATCGCGCGCGTAATTACAGCTTGATGGCATTCGACTGATCATATAATCATATAATATCTATTTGCGGTCATATACTATCTATGATATCTTGAACAGTCACACGAGATACACTGGACGAATCCCATCACATGACACGTCGAATGCAGGAGCATGGGAGGGAGTACTAGCAGTCTAGCACCAGTCTGCTCTACTTGCTATGCCTCTGATACACTCCAGTATGACGAGTTTGCATCCGTGCCTGCTGCTGCTGCTGCTCACGCACATGCAACGGGTACTGCGCTCTGAGCGACTCGTGATGGCGCTCATAGTACTGCGAGTGGTGTGCTGGCGGTGGATGCTCGTAGTGCGGATGCCAGTACCGCTCGAGAAAGTCGCCAATGCCAGGACGAATGCGGTGCTGGGCGTCCACGACTGTGTCCATCTGCGCAGTCACGAGCACGACGTCTGGGAAGCACTGGTGCACGCGCTGGAGCCCTCCAAGTGCGCTGTTCACTGTCACAAAGTAGACGTTCGATGGTGCAATGCGGACGTCGTGCACCAAGTGATGGAGCACACTGCACGCACGCTCGCCAGTGGCACAGAGTAGATCAAAGAGCAGCAGCACTTGTCCGCTCTGTAGTGGCGGGAGCTGTGCGTGGATTGTCCACGCGTCGCTGCGTTGCTGCTGCGGCTCCGTGTGCCAGCTGCTCTTAGAGGTCTGCGCGAGCGTGATCACACCTGTCGGTGACAGCGGCTGCACTGCTGCAAACGCTTGGAGCAGCACTGGTCCACTGTGCGCTGCTTCCATCGCGACTGCGCAGATCTCGCGCTCGTCCATCGATGCAACACCTGAGAACGGGTCGCCGCGCGGCGTCACGGCGTCTGTCTCACGCATCGGTATGCACCCGAGCGCTTCTTCTACAAGCAGGCGCAGCATGCGATCTGCTTGGTGGCGGAACCCGAGCACTGGTGTCTGGCCGTTCGAGAGCGACCGGAGCAGTTTCTTGAGCGGCATTGAGTGCGCAGATGCGTCATGCACGCGGAATGGCGGGACGAGCCGTGGCTGCTGGAAGTGACTCGGAGGCAACATCGTGTGGCGCTGTGTGTGTGCTTGCAACGGCGCGAGTGACAGCAGTGGCGGTGGGGATGGTCCACGCGAGACAGCTGGGATCAGTGGCGCAACTGGCTGGAGAGGTCGTTGAAAGGTGCTGGGGCTCAGTCTAGTTCGCAGCAGAGGCTGCTCCAGCTCTTCTGGTTGTTGTGGTGCTGCACTCGCCTCGGGCTTCAGCTCGAGCGCTGATGGCTCGTCGACGGAGCGACGGAGCTCAACAAGAGCAGCGCAGTCGCTGTGTGTCGCTCGCATCAATGAGTCGTCTCTGTCAGCCTCGTGGCGGCCAGAGCCTGACAGAGACGGCAACGCTGTCGGTGCTACTTCTGCAGCTGGCGACGCTCCTGTGTCAAGCGGCTTGGGTCGCTGCTTCTTTGGATGCTTTGCGTCAGGGTCGCGGTCCACGCGCGTGAGCACTTCGCGGCGGTTCTTGTAGAGGTTGCAGATCGCTGCGCGGCTCACCATGTACTCTTTCGCGAGACTCACTTGCTTCTCGCCACTCTCGATGCGTCGGATGATGTCGCGCCGGTCACCTTCGCTCAAGTACCGCGACGTGCGCTGGCGTGGTGCGTGGCTGCTGTTTGTGTAGCTGCTGCCACTGACGGATGCACTTGGTGATAGAACGCGGGTGTGGGAGTCATGGTAGCTGCTGAGGCTCTTGTGTGTGCGGCTGCTGTCGTTGTTGTCTGCGAGTGAGATCGTTAGAGGCGCCGCCGCTACTGGCAATGGGAGCGGAGGCGACGCTTGTCGTCGCGAGACTGGAAACGCAGCGCTTGGGCTGCTGTTACTCTTGCGCTTGTGCGATGGCTCGCGCGACCGATGTGTGTGGCTCTCGCTCGGAAGCGTTGATGCCAGCAGCGACGGTCGCGCGCTGTGCGAGTCCGAGAAACACTGCTCCGCACTGCTGCTGCTGCTGTCGGTTGTCGTGTCATAGAGCGGCGGGCTCCGGTGTGTGAACTGCTGCAGCATTGGCTCGAGCGGTCGCACCGTCGGTACGAACGAGCCTGTGAGCGGTAGCTGCGGGCTTGGAGACGACGCGAGCGGCGGCTGGCGCAGGAAGCTCGAGAGCCTCGGGAGTGTGGGCGGCATGTCGTAACGTGTTCGAGTGCAGGTGTGACGCAGTGGTGGCTGGTAGCGATGCGTGTGAGTGTGAGTGTGCAGCAGGGCGAGCACGTTCTTGTTCAACGTTGTGGCTGCGATTCGCTGTGTTTCTCGAGTGTTTCTCGAGTAGTGACCGCGTCGCAGATCGTTGGCGGGTTTTCTTTGGAAGTGAGCTGGTTTGAGACTCTCGGGTGCGAGAGTGCGTGAGCGAGTGAGCGAGTGATGATGGCCAGGAAGAGGTGACTGGGTTGCTCCTCCAGCTGTTTGGCTCGTGTCACGCCCGCGCTGTCAGGCTCTTGTCGTCAAATCAAGGCGCAACCACAAGAGAGAGCAGCTCGAGCTTGCGCTATCGCTTGCTGCAAAGCGTCGAGAGCAGGGTCGAGCACGCTGACAACCTTATCGTCTCGAACGATGTGAATGCACGAGCTCGGCACGAAGACTGAACCACACACACACGCACACATCGTGCGATCAAAGCGACACCAGCAACGCGGGCTGAACGCGAATCGAGCGTGAGCAAGGTGTCGGAGCGCTCTCGATGTCGCCTTGATCGCGCCTCACAACGCCAGCAGCAGCTGTCACGACCAATTTTGCCACGACTTGTAAACTCAAGCTCCAAGTGAAAGCACCAAACCTTGCAAAGGCTCGTGTGTGTGAGAGAGAGATCGGCGATGCGTGTGCACGAAAACAAAGACGCGACGAACCTTCCTCCACTCGTTGCTTTCTTTCGATGAGTGTGCTTGCTCAAGCGCAGGCAAGTAACAGCGCAGTTGCTCGGTTGGACCTGTCAACTGGACGCCACGAGGATCTGTCCGTCCATTGCCAATCGCGCGCATTCCAAGCAAGGGGAGGGCTTTGCGAGCACAAGAGTCGTCAACCGACGCACTGCAGGACGAC
Source organism: Globisporangium parvum (assembly GCA_023333885.1). Lineage (NCBI taxonomy): Eukaryota > Oomycota > Peronosporomycetes > Pythiales > Pythiaceae > Globisporangium > Globisporangium parvum. Next base: position 11,436 of record JAASFT010000816.1, read on the forward strand.
GACACCACCAACCGCACGTTGCAAGTGCGCGTGGAAGACATGCACAAGCGGCAAGGATCCAAGCGCGAGAGCCAGCCGGGCGCTGTGGACCACTCGACCTGGTCACATCATCGAATTGACGAGTCCATCCATGTGTAAACACATGGCTCGTATTCACAAATGCGGTGCATTGACGTCGTATTGAGCATCGAATGTGAGCTTCCTAAGATATGTTGATTCGCGAACAAATCGAATACATACTTAAAGATACACAATATCTATTTGCAGTCGTCGAACGTCGTGTTTTGAAACTGGCAGAGCATATTTCTTTGAACGCGACGTCAGCGTCTTGACACCGAGACCCACAAGGCTCGACCACTGAAAGCACTGAAAGCTGCTTGCTGTCATTCGACGCAGTTCTCACGCTCGATTTGTGTTCTCTTCGCTTGGCTTCTGGCTTGCGCGTGGCTCGACGCATGTCTACAAGCCAGCACACCTGCGAGGCTCTCGAGAGCGAGTACAGATGCAAATCCGCACCCTTCGATCCGTCTTGGGGTCCTCGCAATGTGCGCATTCGTCGGATCGGCCTCGCTGCCGACACCCACCGGATCGAATGAGAGTGCGAGTGCAATTGGACCTGCAGACGCGCACACGCTGTATCAAGCGTAGCACCGTTGCTGTCAACCCCAGGACCTCACAGTGGTCAGCGCAGTAGGGATCCTCCAGTCAAAACAGACTCCTCGTTCGGCGTCCTTGATCATCGTGACGAATCGCGCGCTGGAGACTCGCTGCATTGCGTTTCACTGCTCTCACTGGTCTAACTAACTAGTGCGCCGCCGCTGTGGTCTATAGCTGGGTTTTCGGAGGTGAGAGAGCAGCGAAGGGGACTTGCCAATGCCAAAGCGCTGCTTTGCTAATGGACTCCATCGCCATCTTCTCGTCGAGCTGCAAATCGCTCGTTGGCATATTCAAGTCGATCGTGAGGCACTCACGGTCACTGTCATTGATGCCTGACGCTCAGAATCCGCGATTGCGTGAAGAGTCCTGACGCACTGGGCCTGATGCGTGCGCTTTGTGCGACAACGCACATGAGATCACCACCTCGCCAGTCGTCTATGGATCACAGGAATCAACACATACACATGCCTTGAAACACTCCCGACCTTAGCAACTATTGGCTTGCTCTGGACATGTCTCGACCACTACAACGCACAAACACCAAGCATGACATGCACTTGCATGCCCCCACACTCACTCACTCGCGTGGGCACTCGCAGGCGCTCATTCGCAAGAAGCTCAAGCTCCAGGGCAACTTGAAGCTCGCGATGAAGCTCCAGCCACTCGCCGACCTGCTGCTCGTCGGGCACGCGCACGCTCGTCTCTAAGCTC
>JAASFT010000817.1:0-12793 GCA_023333885.1 Globisporangium parvum
CGCGGCACGGAGCTCCAGGAGCTCGCTCCACGTGAACAAGAGCGGGTCGGTCACAGCGCCAAAGACGTTGATATCGAGCAGGTACACGCGGTGCTGCTTGTCGACGTAGACGTCAAAGACGAAGTCGGGGTCTGGGAACCGCGCGCGCTTCGCTTTCGTGCGGCCACTGCTCGCGCGAAAGTGGGTGTCGTAGAACGTGTAGATGAGCTCGCAGAGGTGGTCTTGCTGGCTATAGAGGAACGGGAAGTACTCGTCGCAGTTGCGCTGCGAGATGCCCACGAGCGCATGGTTCACGACGAAGCACCGAAAGAGCATCGAGTCGAAGAAACTGCACCACTTCTTGAGCACGAGGTAGACGTGGGCTGGCCCCTGTGGACGAGAGATGGACACTGCCGTGTCGGCACTGCGATCGCTGTCATCGCAGCCAGCGTACGCTTCGGCGATGTCGTGGACTGCAAAATCCGACGCCTTGAGCAGCAAGAAGACGTCTTCAAAGTTCACGCACTGCATCGTCCCGAGCATCCACGACGCGTCGCGCGGACTCGTCCAGTTGAGCTTTGGAAAGACTTTGCGCTTGAAGCGCGTGAGCACAGCGTCGACTTGCGCGCGCACAGTGGCAAGCGCCTCTTGCTGCTCCTGCGCTGCGACTGCGTCTGGGAGCACGACGCGGTCTGCGAGCAGCAGCGACACGAACGCTGGCGGCAGCGGCACCACGGCGCCTTTCACGGCAACGTGCTCGAACGTCGGGTACCACGCTGCGAATGCGCAGTTGTCGACCTGTGCACGCGAGTAGCGCGGTGCGCCATCGACAGTCGTCGTTGTCATTGGTGCGAATCTCGCTTTGCTTGTTCCAAGCGCCACTTGTTGACAGGGTACTATATTCGTAATTTCAGGAATATAGTGTGTGATATTGGCCAATTAAAGAGAGTACTGAAGCGACACTCGATTGATCATTCGATCGCGACGATGGAGCGGTGCGGCTCGGAGCGCAAGGTGCGCTGCTCGCTGTCGACACGAGCGCGCAGCTGTTGCTACGATCGCCTTGTGTTGTATGGCTATGCGAGTACCTCATTGCTATTGGTTTCGTCGTGGCGATTGCATGGCTGACAGGCAATGGACGCCAAGACCACGTCGTCAAAGGACATTTGGATGATGCTTGCGTCCATGGAGCCCAAGAACGCAGCGCCCGAAGACGCTGCTGACGCCAAGACAGCCAGTGGTAGCTCCGTAGCAGCACAGCAGGAAGAGCGCGATACGTTCACGCTCATTGTCGGCTCGAAAGGCTCGGGCAAGACCTCGCTCACGGCGTGTTTCCGGAACTCGGCCAAAGGTACGAGTCCTCTGATCAGAGACTAGTCGACACTGGCGAAGCATCGTCAGGCGCCACTAGTAGCACTACGCTCACTCTACTTGCTCTCTCTCTCCCTCTCTCTCTCACACACACGCGCATACACACACTTGTGTGGTCACTCTAGCGGACGAGATCAAGCCAACGACTGCGCTCGACTACGTCTTTGTGCGGCTCAAAGGCTCGAACGGTGCGCGGCCGCCAGTCGCGCACATGTGGGAGCTCGCGACGTCCAAGTGTGTGAAAGAGATGATCCGCGTCCCGCTCGCGCCGGAGCGCATTCTCAATGGCGCACTCGTGCTCGTGCTCGACTTGTCGGTGCCGGGCGACGTTGTCCCGCACCTCGTCAAGTGGCTGCTCACGCTGTACGACTGCGTCCAGGACGTTCTCAAAGCCAAGGAGCGGAACCCGGTTGAGAAGCTCGCAGTCGAGCAGCTCAAGCACGACGCAATGGCGCGCTACGGCAGCGCACACCCAGACAAAGACGACGTCACGCCGATGCCCGTGCCGCTACTCATCCTTGGGAACAAATACGACACGTTCCGCGACGAAGACACCGTGAAGCGCAAGGGCGTGATCCAAGCCGTGCGGTACCTCGCTCACACGTACGGCGCCACGGTGCTGTTTACGAGCACGAAGGACAAGGCGCTCGTGACGCAGTTCCGGTCGGTCATGAAGAACTGTGCGTTCCGCGCGCCGGGTGCGACGAAAGGCTCGAAAGATGTCGACGTCGCAAAGGCGCTGTTCGTCCCTGCTGGCGCCGACCTCTTTGAAGACATCGGCATGCCAAAGTCAGCGCGGCGTCAGGACTTTAGCAAAGACCAGCACCGCGAGCGCGCGCGGCAGTGGATCAAGATCGCGAGCGAGTACTACGCGCCGAGCGGAGATGTCGTTGAGACGAATCAAGACGACGGCGATGCCGAGGCAACGGACGGAGACGCCGACAAGTTCCCAGAAGCGAGCATTGACCGCGTGCGACAGCGCAAGCGGTGCGTGCTCGTGAGCGGCGTGGTGGGATGCCGGACGCTCGGGAGGTACTTACTCTGACGTTCGTTCCTATGACCGATGCGAATGCGTGAATGTCGACAGCGAGGAGCTCCAGCGCTACCGCGACAGCCGCAAGAAGGCGCTTGAGAAGAAACCGAGAGCCGTGACGTAGAGATGTAGAGATGTAGCGAGACGGACGGATCCTTGAGACGGAGACAGAGAGACAGCGGCGGAGATGTTGATATGTGCTCGTGTATTCGGTGCGACTCCTCCTCTCGCAAGGTCTCAGCGAAGGCATCGCGAACTTAGCGATCAGTCGCGGACGAAGAAGCGCACTTACGAGAACTCGAGCACGCGCACACCGTTCGCATCCACGATCTGCCACATCCACAGGTTGTGTGTGCGTGAGTGATGGTACGATCCGCCAGTGCACACTAAGTGCTGCAACCGCAGTGCGTACCTTGTACAGCCACTTGCCGTTGCGGATGAGGAAGCGCTGCTCCAACTCGCTGCGGCACTTGCGCAAGATCTCGTGCGCTTCGTCGACTGTGAGGTCCGGCTGCGCGTTCGTACCGAGCAATCCAAAGTGTGGCTGTCAGTCGCCTCGCTTGCAGTCGGCCATCCACGCACGTACGCAAAGGCAGGCACTCATGGACACACACACGCAACGTACTCGCCACTCGCGGTCGAAGATCGAGAGACAGAAGTTCGCGCCGTAGCCGTGCGCGCCAAAGTTCACCTTCGCGAGCGTGCCGAGGTAGTCGATCCAGTGTAGCGACGGCACCACTGCTTTCGTGCCTTCGGGTGTCGTCTCTTCGTCGACCGCGCCAATGAGCAAGTTCACTTGGTACGGCGACTTGCGCAGGAAGCGCGCGAGCTCGCCGCGCACGTAGTTTGCAGTCGCTGCGCCATTCAGCGACACGCCATTGCGGAGCTCGTACAGCTTCATGTTCTTCTGGATGTACTCACTGAACCCCACGCGGTCGCTCTGCGGACCCGAGCCCACGAGCACTTTGTGCGCATCCAAGTCGACCGACTGCAGCCAGTGATGCGTCATAGCAGCGATCGCATGTGAGAGGATGCTATGGTATGGCGCATGCAGCAGTAGCAACAGCGTGGCGCGAGTCGTGACGCAATCGAGCGACTGCTTGCACTCAACCGATCTTTGCGCGCCACGACACACACACATGCGAGCAGACAAAGCGCGCACCTTGTCTTCGTCGTCCTTGTAGACGAGGATCGAGCGCACGACTTTGGCGTCTGCGACGACGATCGTGAAGTCCTTGCCGACGATGCCGAAGATCGAGTCCATTGCTGCTGCTGCGCTCGCTGTGCGCTTGCTTGCTGCTTTGTTTGTTCTTGACTGGGGAGGCGGGGGAGCTCGGATCTTTTCCCCCAAATGGCTTCTACAGAGGGTTTCGCATCGTGCGAAACAAAATGTTGAATATAGTCGTGAAATTCGATTCCATGCATTTTATGGAGGCTCAGTGCCTTGCCATAGAGGGTTCACAGGGCAACATCTCATGTCCACATTTGTCTATTGAAATCGCTATTCATTCACATCACATTTCTTTTGATCAGTTGAAGCAACATAACTCAAATCCAAATGAAAATGGTCGAGATGTCCATCGTTGTCAAGTGTGTCGACCGACCTCTTGCCTTCGCATCTCTTCTTACGACCCCCGCACTCTCGAGCCATTATATCAAACACGTGGCTCCATCGCGGCGCTCGGAAGGCAGAGGCGCTTAGTACTCCTCGCCAAACTCCTCCTCTTCGCCTTCGCCTTCCGCAGTCTCGGCGCTGACCTCTTCGTAGTCCTTCTCGAGCGCCGCGAGGTCCTCGCGCGCCTCCGAAAACTCGCCTTCCTCCATGCCTTCGCCGACGTACCAGTGCACGAACGCGCGCTTGGCGTACATCAGGTCGAACTTGTGGTCGATGCGCGAGAACACTTCAGCGATCGCCGACGTGTTCGAGATCATGCATACCGCACGCTGCACGCGCGCGAGGTCGCCACCTGGCACGACCGTCGGCGGCTGGTAGTTGATGCCGCACTTGAAGCCCGTGGGGCACCAGTCGACAAACTGGATCGTGCGCTTCGTCTTGATCGTCGCGACGGCGGCGTTCACGTCCTTTGGCACAACGTCGCCGCGGTACATCAGACACGCGGCCATGTACTTGCCGTGGCGCGGGTCGCACTTCGCCATCATCGACGCTGGCTCGAACGCGCTGTTCGTGATCTCAGCGACCGAGAGCTGCTCGTGGTACGCCTTCTCGGCCGAGATCACCGGTGCGTACGAGCTCAGCATGAAGTGGATGCGCGGGTACGGCACCAAGTTCGTCTGGAACTCCGTCACATCGACGTTCAGCGCACCGTCGAAGCGGAGCGACGCCGTGAGCGACGAGATCACCTGCGCGATCAAGCGGTTCAAGTTCGTGTACGTCGGACGCTCAATGTCGAGTGAGCGACGGCAGATGTCGTAGATCGCTTCATTGTCGAGCATCACTGCGACATCCGTGTGCTCGAGCAGCGAGTGCGTCGAGAGCACCGAGTTGTACGGCTCGACGACTGCGGTCGACACTTGCGGCGACGGGTAGATCGTAAAGCCGAGCTTACTCTTGCGGCCGTAGTCGACCGAGAGACGCTCGAGCAGGAGCGCACCGAGACCCGAGCCAGTGCCGCCGCCGACTGCGTTGAACACGAGGAAGCCCTGGAGACCCGTGCAGTTGTCGGCGAGCTTCCGGATGCGGTCGAGCACAAGGTCGACGATCTCCTTGCCGATCGTGTAGTGGCCGCGCGCGTAGTTGTTCGCCGCGTCCTCCTTGCCCGAGATGATCTGCTCCGGGTGGTACAGCTGGCGGTACGTGCCCGTGCGCACTTCGTCACACACGCTCGGCTCGAGGTCGACGAGCACCGCACGCGGGACGTGCTTGCCAGCGCCAGTCTCGGAGAAGAACGTGTTGAACGCATCGTCGCCGCCACCGATGGTCTTGTCACTTGGCATCTGACCGTCCGGCTGGATGCCGTGCTCAAGGCAGTAGAGCTCCCAGCAGGCGTTCCCAGTCTGGATGCCGCCCTGGCCGAGGTGCACGGAGATCACTTCACGCATGGTGGTGGTGGTCGAAGGTCGTGGACGTTGGGAGTGGTGGTAGTGGGTCTTGAGCTGCGGCGAGTGCGAGCGACGGAGAAGACGATGGCAAAGAGGCGACGGGAGGAAGCTGGATGATGGAGCTTACTCTCGAGGCACTCGTGCGACGACTTGTGGCTTGTGGCTTGCGACTTGCGGACGATGCGGTGGATTCGCGACTGAACGAGCTCGAGAGCTCTTGGCGGCAGCGGACAGTTGCCGAATGCGAAGAGACGCGAGGACTGGGCGTGTGCGGGTGTTGGAGGGCGTGAATGAGCGTGCACGAGCAGCCGCTTCAACGTCCGTTACTGGTTGTACGTGACCCACACTAAATCGTGTGACCCACACGTGATTCGAGGATTACAAATGGGTTGTGTTTGTGAAGTAACTTGTTTAAAGTATATTGTCCTGTGAAATAGTGGTTCCTGCACCATTCCATTCCATGCGACGATACATCGTTTCGTCTCACGTCCCTTGGTTTTAGCACTTTGTCGAACGTCCGTTTCTGTATTTAGCGTAGTGACTCGACAAAGTACGAACACGATCACATCGGCACACGCACGATCTTGGTGCTCTTCGAAGTACTTGCTCGTCATGCTTCAGCAGCAGGTTGGTACTCGCGGAAAGTCAAGTTGAGTCGACCAGTGCGCAGGCGGAGCCACGGTGGCTCAGTGGCGGGAAACACGCGCGTCAGCGCGTGCACGACGCGGCGAGATGGACCGCCAAACACGAGCACGTCGCCGGACTCGAGTCGCACGACGGGCACGGCTTCGCTGCCTTGCGGGTAGTGGTCAATGAACGCAAACTCAGCGGCTGCACCGATCGAGAACGAGATCACCGGCGAGCCGAGCGCCAGTGCTTCTGCGCTCTCGTCCTTGTCCACGTGCATGCCGTTGCGACCTGCTTTCTTGTAGTAGTTCACGACGCAAATGTCGGGCGTCATGGCGCTGCAGTGCCCCATCACGCGCGGATCGAGCGCACGCGCTGCGTCAAGACTCTTGATTGCGAGCGACCGCCAATGTGCAGACAGCGGCAGCACGGGTGCACTGTCGTGGTTCGATCGCACGCTGTCGTACTGCTCCGTGATAACGTTCCAGTGCTTGCCGAGACACATCTGGTGCAGTCGGCACTTGGCGCCGCTCGCGTACGTTGGCTTGTAGAACCCGCCTGGACCGAGTCCACGCGTCTGGGCGTCGTTGACGAGTTGTTGCTGCTCCGATGGCGTAAGGAAGCGCCGGAGTAGGACCATCCCAGGCAAGAACTGGATCGCGTGCGGATCGTCGTGCTCTGGCTGGAACCCGACTGCGTCAGGAGCGACGAGAGACGAAACAGCGAGTGTGCGAGCATGTGCGTCTGCTGCTGCGAGGGTCGCTGCGTCCACGGCCGTCGTGTTGGCGAAAAGGTCGAGCTCGTGCTCATTCAGCGGATGCTGTTGTGCCTTTGCGCGCACGCGCTCAGCCTTGCGCGATGCTGCTCTTGTCGTCGTCGTCGTCGTCGCCATGGTCCTGCTCTCGCTGCTGCTGCTATCGATGATGCGCGAGTACAGTGAAGTGGTAGGAAATATGCAGAGCATTCAAATAAGTACTCGGCATTATTTAGATCAATGTTCTCAGTACAGTGAGGTGCTGTACAAATGCGCAGAGCGCTCGAACAAGTACGCAGCGCGGTGCCAAAAGCGCTCGCTCATTCGGACATGGCGCGTGCTGCGCAGGTGGACTTGCGCGTGCGCGTGCACGGCGACCAGGTCGTCGAGTTCGCGCTGCATCGACCGCGCGATGCGCGCACGAGCCGCGTGTCCGCGCTCGGCTGGCTCTTCACAGGCGCGAGCGCAGCGCTTGCTGCTGCGTGGTACGTGTGGCAATCGCACAGTGTATTCCGCGCCAGCGCACTCGCTGCAGTCTTTGCAGTGCTCGCGTACAGATCTGCTGCAGCGGCGATCATCGAAGGTGAAGATCAGCATGCGCCGCCGCACATACGTATCGCGCACACGCTCCTAGCGCACGAGACCGGGTGTTGATGTCGTTATGTGTGTGTCGACAGAGTCGCTGGTTGTCGTGCCGTCACTCGGCGTGAAGCTCATCAAGAAGCGGCGGAATGGGTCCACAACCGTCAAGGTGAGCTGCTCGCACACACACATGTCCTTCTACTGCCTCCGTGCCGTTAGATGCTTACAATGTGCGTCTGTGCGAACTGCTGCATTGCGTTGGACGCGATGGCGGGCAGTTCATCGACCAGAGCGACATCTGCGCTGTCGTCCTGAACGAAGCGATCACGTTCAACGACGTGGTCTACTACCTCGCATTCATGGTCGAAGGACAGACAGACATGGTGCTCGCGTACGAGGTACAGACGACTCTTCCCACACCCAAGTGCGCGAGTCGTACAGCAACTGACCGTACTGCTTCTGGTGGTGCTCGGGCGTCTAGACGTTCCGACCTCGCGTCGCTGTGCTGCAGCAAGTGCTTCGCGAAGTCAAAGCCATGCTCTTCCCGCTCGACAGCGACAGACACCGACCCATGCGACTCCCATCACGTCTTGACGCACGAGCAGCGTCATGAACGAGCAAGCATCGTCGCGTGGGTAGTTTTGGTAATAGACAGAGGTCCTGCGTTAGACATCCGTCTCTGCCGCCGTCCTTGGCTCGTTGCGTGCTCTCTCTCTCTCTTGGCAGAGAGGTCCTCTGACGGCCGGCCCTGCAGCGTAGACAGCAAGCACAGTCTAGCAGGTAGCGCCTATCGAGAGCTCTAGAGCAGGCGGTTGCGCATGTCTTCGAGCTTCTTGAGCACCTCTGACGGCGTTCGGTCGAGGTCTTCCGCGACGCTCTTCTGCTTCTCTGGGCTCAGCGACACAAACTGCTCACAGAGGTCGCCGTCTGTGACGTTCTTCACGGGAATGAAGTACGACCGGTACGACAAGTGGTCGCGGCCACACAGTGGCGGCTTCTCCTGCCGCATGTACATCTCCAAGTGCGTGTAAAAGTCCACGTCTTCGCGCGACGTGAACGGCACGAGCGCACCGATGCGACCCATGATCGTCGCGTAGATAATCGCTTCCATGCCGCCAGCGACCAAGCTCCCGCGCACCATCGACGTCACGACTTCGCCAACGTGGAACTGCGCGACCTACACGCACCATAGCGCACCACAACGCACGATATACTGTCAGCGACACAACCACACGCCCAGCCAGTCACGCTGGCGCGATCCACGACACAGAATACCGCCCATCCGTACCTGCTCGAGCTTGTTCGGTGCGCCATTGAGCAGGCCCGAGTCCCAGAGAATGCGGTTGCCCGTCGGGTTGTCGATCTCGTCCGAGACTTCGGACGGCAAACGTGAGACAAAGACGTTCCCAAACTTGTCGCCACCTGCGAGCGTGTCGTAGTCCAAGAGCACGCTGCTCGTGACGAAGCGCGGGACGCAGTCGTCGGCAAACACAATGAGCTGGTTCTCGTCGCTTTTGTACTTCACGAGGTGGAACGACTCGTGCATGTCCGACGCGTACACGCGGTCGCCCGCAGCTTTCAAGTCGACGAGGATCGACGGGAACGTCCGGTTCTCGCACTTGCGCAGCATCTTCTTCTTCCCGAGGTCGTAGATCCGCAGCGCTTTGCCCACGGACACGAGCAACCGGCCCTGGAACTCGCACATCGCATGCGGAACGTCGTCAATCTCCGTCGCGTGCACGAGCACGAGCTGCACGCCATCGACGACGCGGTACACGCGCAAGTACCCGCCAGCGAGCGCTGCGTGCGGGTGCAGCGCCATGCGCTTCACAGTCCCAACGATCACAAACACTTCGCCACCGCGGTCGTGGAAGACGCACGTCGCAATGCTCCGTGCGCGCTCGTCTTCGTCGAGCTCTTCACACACGACCGTGTGGTTCGCCACGGGGTCAAAGATGCGCACGCACGACGCCCACTTGGTCGTTTCGACCGGGATCGGACCGCGCGGGATCACGAGCGCGTCTGCTGCGTCGTCTTCATCCTCGTCGTCGTCGTCGTTCGCTGCAGTCTTGACGTCCGAGAGCGCAATGCCGTGCGCGCGCTTGTACGCGGCGCTAAACTCGTTGTGGTCGCTCTCAATGATCACGAGTCGGCGCGACGGCGCGTGGACGACGGCTTTGCGCGGCGTGTAGCGCAAGTTCACCTTCTGCTGGTTGAACGTCTCGCCGAGTTGCTCGAGCGTAAAGATCTTCATGCCTTCGCCTGCGAGCGCAACGATGCCGCCAGGGCACTGCTCCGAGTTGAACGAGCTCGCGTACGAGAGGTACTCGCACGACAGCGGCGTGAGGTGCCGGCGCGTTTGGTGAAAGTACGAGAGCCACGCGCGGCTCGAGAGCGCAAGGACCGCGCGCTTGCCTTCGACCGTCACGCGGAAGAGCTTCACGGGCTTTGCGCCGAGGAAGCGCGAGCGCGAGTCGGTCAAGTTCGCAGTGATTGGATCGATGCGCGACTGCTGGAGCACGCCGTTGTCGAGACCGATGCTCAAGTACAGCGACTGCGACGACTTGGACTCCACCTCGGCGCCAGCCGACGACGTCTCGCTCTGGAGCTGTGCGAGGCAGAGCGTGTGCGGGTGCGACGTGAGCGCGAGCGTCGACTTTTGACGGAAGAGATCGTTCGGGTCGAGCGAGAGGATCCGGACCGAGTTGTCCCAGCTCCCGACTGCGAGGAACTGGAAGCGCTGGCGGCCTTCTGGAACTTCCCCGACGTCCAAGCTGCAGACTTCAAAGCCAAGGTCGAGCTTGCCTTTCTCGGCCAAGTCGCCGGCCGGACCGAGTTCAAAGTAGATCACTTCGCCGCCTGCGAGCGAGATCACGACCTGCCGCGCGTTCGCCGCGCACTTCTCAATCACCTTCTTCCCCGGGGCTTTCCACTCGGTCACCGGCTGGAACTTGCGCACGTGGCGAATGCCATTGGCGTGCACTTGGAGCATCGAGTCGTCCTCCAAGAGCGTCACGAGGAGCGAGCCATGGTCACGCAGGAAGCCGGACTCGGTCACTTCTTCCACGGTCTCACCGACTTCGAGTACGAGCGTCGCGTCTTCAAAGCTCACGACAATGTACTTGTCGTACGCGTCGCCATACGACGCTTTGAGGCACCACACGGCCTTTGCGACGCCAGGCAGTGGACTCGCTGCCATCTCAGTCACGGGCAAGCCATGGCGCAAGACGCGGAGCGTCGAGCGGTTGTTTGGACCACAAAGAGCGTAGATCTGCGGCGTCTGCTCGTTCGCAAGGTCGTCGACGAGCAGCTGCGTCACAGGGCTCAAGCTCGGGACAGTGCTCGCCATCGCCAAGTTCGTGAGCTTGCGCAGTGGGAACGTCAGGTCCTCCGACGTGTCCATGAAGAGACTCGACGCCTGCGCCGTGCGGTCGCCTTCGCCGATGCTCAGGAACTGGAACAAGTAGTGGTTCGAGAACTCCGAGGCGCAGAAGAGCAGCCCGGTCTTGGTGATGCACATCGACGACGCCACCGGGACTGTGTCGAAGAACTGGACCTTGATCTCCTGCACGACGTTGCCCGAGTAGTCGAGCGAGACTTTGTACAAGTCGCCGAGCTCGGACTGGAGCAGCACGAAGAACAAGTCGCGCTGCTTGTGCGTCGCCGCTGAGACGATCAAGACGCCGCGCGGTGCACCAGCGCGGCGCGGGATCGCGCACGTGAGCTCTGCGTGGCCTTCGTTCTTGTACTGGATCGTGTTCTCGCCGAGCACGAGGACGCCGCCGGGGCCGTCGCTTCCGCCGGGCACTGCGACGAGCAAGTTGGCGCTCCGGACAACGGGTTCGCTCCAGCGCCGCGTGACGTGGTTCAGTCCCAAGTCGAGTTCATAGAACACGAGCGTCTTGACTGCTTCACGCGCGGCTGTGCCACTTGGATCGGCGTCGGCGTCTGCGTAGTCGAGCTCCAGCGACGCGAAGATCGGGTTCTCAAAGCCGACGTCGACACCGACGAGGCCAAAGTGGATCGCGTGCGACCGGTGCGCTTCGAGTGGCGACGAGATCGTCAAGCGGTTCGACGCGTCGCGGTTCATCACGTACACGAGCTTCTGCTTCTCCACGGCGCCGATCATGATCGCACGGCCTTTCGGGTCGACTGCGAGGTACTGGCCCGGTGTGATGCGCCGGCAGCCCGTCTTGCCGTACGTCTCGTTCTGCCGCTCCTCGAACTGGTTCGTCGCAGCGTTCACTTCGACCACGACGATCTTCCCCGAGTCCGAGCCAACGACGAGGTAGTCGTGCGTCCCGCCCGTGAGTCGGAACGGATGGACGGACCGAATCACGCCAAAGACTTCGGTCGAGATCACGGTCTCGAGCCGCCCGGCTTCGTCGGGTCGCAGCAGCTGCAGCACATTGCCGCGCGCGACGACGAACTCTTGCGCCTGCGGACCCGTGAAGTTGCCGTACACTGCGAGGTTGATCCCCGACGGGGGCTGCAGCGTGAGGTTGAGCAAGTGCATTCTTCTCGCGTGACGGGTTGCGTTTGCTGCTGCTGCTAGTCGTGGTCGTGGTCGTGTGGCGAGGCGCAATGACGCAGATACGAAGAGATGCATGTCAGTACACGCGCAGTCACATGCTTCAAGAGATGGAGAGACCATGCACACACGCACGCACGCAAAGAGAGAGAGAAGATCCGCTTGCTCACACACCGCTGGCTCGTGCCTGCTGCGCCAAGTCGCTCGCTCGCTTGGTTCGCTTGGTTTGCACTACGCGGCGTGTAGCTTGAACTCTGTATGGTGGCGAGTACTAGCAGACTCTGGTAGTGAAATAAACAACGCTGAAATATCGTATACATATTTTGGCCCAAATAGTTTGTAGAATTTTGCATATAGCCTCACAATGCTACTGTCAAACGAAAGAAATTCGGAATTAATTGAGCTGCATGATAGGTACGAAATCGTACGTAAGTGCAAACACACTGGTCTCGACGTTGATCACCACGCTCCACGCTGAGCTGGGCTCAGCCGAACCCCAGGCGGCGCTGGTCAATGAGCTGTCTCCAGTCCCCAAGTCGCCGCGTCTGCCGCTCGCTTCCAACTCTTGGCCGGTGAGATCTTGACGTTGCGCGCTTGGATGTATGGTCTTGACCTCAAGGTTGCACTCACGCCGATCCTCTGAAGCGCACTCAGTTCGCGTGAAGACTATCGACTTGCGTCCGCTCCTGCGAGACTCGTGCTTCCTTCAAACTACTGGAGTCAAGAACGACTTGTGGACTCTCATGACTTGGGTAGCGACAAGCTGCGTCAGAAGGTGAGAGCACATCAAGCGGTCGTCGTGAGCGAAAGAGATCAACGAGAGTAGGCGAGAGTAGGACCTGGTGTGCTGGTATCA
>JAASFT010000818.1:0-12791 GCA_023333885.1 Globisporangium parvum
CAAGCCAGCGGCCACGAAGAAGTGCAAGGCGAAGACGCGCCGTCTGAGCGAGAACCTCCGTCGCTCGGAGAACTAGACACCTCCGCGTCGATCGTGCGTCTCTCCATGCGTTAGTGTCCAAATATGAATGAAGCCACGCACAGTCGTGAGTTGTGCGTACGCACGAGTGCTGGAGCTGCTTTGATTGCCTTGCGCTGCGTCTCGAGCAGACTCGGTGGCTCGGCCCACGACGGTGTTTGATCTGGTGTAATCGAGTCTGCAGCGCGAGTATAGACCTCCGAGTCTATATTCGCGAGGGGACGCGAGTGTTTGCAAGTGAGCGAGCGCTGGAAGTGGGGACTCGCTCGATGACGCTCCTGGACGAGTACCGCCGCGCAGTGTACAGCTCTAGCAGTGACGAGCGTGCGCGTCGCCTGCAGCCGTATGCCCTTGATCTGCAATGACAGACGATGCACTGCGCGAGTTACGTCATAGGATCCCTCACAGCCGCTGCTCTTTGGGTGGTGGTGGCATAGACTCACCGGCCAAGGTGCTCGCGCTGCAGCCGTTCCAGCTCATGCAGATGTGCCACCACGCAGTGTCAAGGCTGCTAGTAGCAAGCACCGACCGAAAGCCGCGTCGCGCGCAGTGCGGCTGCAGGGGCTCTCACCCCCAGACTCCAAGAGCTCCAGGCAGCAGCAGCCGCAGGAAGACGAGCAGACACTCTCCGTATCTCCCTCGTCATCGTCGCCACCACAGCTCCATCGTATGCAGACTCAACCGCCTGCGAAGCGAAGAGCTCTCGCGCAAGCGTCTCCTGCGTCCCTCAGCTCAGATCCTGCGCGCTCATCGAATCAGCAAGACACGGCGCGCGCGAGTCAACATAGCCGCGCCGCACCGCTCGATAGACAGTAAGACTAGCAGCAGATGGCTGCACCAAGTGCTTGCCGTGGCACGAGAGGAGATGGCTCACTTGCTCTGTCGCTACCCTGACGTTTCGACACAGAGGCTCGCTTCTCGAGAAGATCTCGCTGCTCTCGTCGCTCGCAGTCGGACGAGGCGGAGGTGGCACGAGCACCTCGATGGGTCAGACACCAACAGAGCTCCCGAGTCAGTTCATCCACCGCGCGGCTGTCAGCATCAGCAAGTGGACTGTGATCGTGTCCGACACGACGTTGTTCCGCATCGCTGCGCGCAACAAACGCATTGCGCGGCGCAAGCAGCGGCATCTGCTGCTGCGTCAGTCGAACGAACACACTCAGGAGCGTGACGAAGCAGACTCGGAGCTCAGTGCTACAGAGCCGACGCGCGCGCTCGTCATGAATGGCGCCGAGACGATCACGGACGCTGGGCTCCAGGCGATCGCCGACAACGTCCCGACCCTCGAAGCGCTCGAGATCGCAAGCGCTGTCGCGATCACTGACGCAGGACTCCGCACGCTCGCACTCAGCTGTCCGCACCTCACGCGCTTGAACGTGAGCAGTTGCCAGCGCATTCTCGGCCCCGGACTCGCTGCAATCGCTGACCATGCGCACCGACTGCGCGAGCTCGCACTCGCAGACTGCAGCCACGTGGGCGAGTGGGTCATCCTGCGCTGCGTCTACGGCTTTCCACTGCTCGAGCACTTGAATATCGCGCGCTGCGTGCAGATCACAGACCACGTGCTCAAGACACTGGCACATCAGTGCCGCGCACTGCGGTCGCTTGTTCTGACCGACTGTACGCAAGTGACAGACGTCGGCGTCGTGCACGTCGCTCAAAAGTGCCGACAGCTCGAGAAGATCGCACTGAGTCGCGTTGAGCGGACCGAGAAGATCACCGACACGGCGTGCGCAGCGCTCGGGGAGCACTGCAGCGCGCTCCAGGACGTGAGTCTCGCTGGGTGCAACTTTCTCACCGACGCAGCGATCAAGTGGCTCGCCGCAGGCTGCGCGAAGCTCACGAGCCTCGACGTCTCGAACGTGTTCTACCTCACAGACGTCTCGCTCCGAGCACTCGGCGACCACTGCCACGAGCTCACAACACTGCGACTCTCGAAAGTCAAGAACGTCTCGGACGTCGGGCTCCGACTGCTTGCAAGTGGCTGCCGCAAGCTCACGACGCTCCACGTGAGCAACTTGTACCTCGTCTCGGACGGCAGTAACCGAGACTTTGGCTTGGAAGGGCTCCGTGCGATCGCGAACGACTGCAAGCGTACGCTTGCGATCACTCTCTCTCGCTCTCGTGCATGCTGCTACTGCTGCGGCTCGAACTGATGTCTTCTCTCCATGCCCCTCTTCTGCCTCGCTAGTGCTCACCGACCTGAACCTTAGCGGCTGCTTCCAGCTCGTCGAGCGTGCGCTCGTGGCACTCAGCGTCGGCTGCCGCAACCTTGAGCGCGTGAACCTCCGTGCGTGTCCCAAGATCACGCTCTTCGCTGTCAACGCACTGCTTCATGGCTGCGAGCGCCTCACTACACTCAATCTCTCGGGCGTGCTCCTGTGCAACAACGCCATGCTCGCAGCGATCGGTGCGCACTGTCCGCACTTGCGCGAACTCGTCGTAGCGCAGTGCGACAAAGTGAGCGACAGCGGCGTGCGCCGCCTCGCACCGCGCGCCGACCAGTTCACGCTCCTCGACTTCTCCGGCTGTCTCCTCGTCTCGGACGCAGGGCTGAACGCACTCGTTGACGGCTTCCAACACCCACGCCTCGAGCACCTCTACCTCGTTGGCTGTGGGCTCATCACACAAGACTCGATTGCGCGTCTTGCGTTTGCGTGTCCGCTGCTTCTGACGCTCAGTGTCCACGTACGGCGCTGCCGCTTGGAGTAGTGCTGGCTAGGACAACACACTCGCTCACTCGCCCATTCTCTGCTGTCACTGCTGTGCTTGGTGGCCAGGGCTGCCGCGTGTCGCCGCGTGTGCTTCAAAGCCCGAGCTCGTCGTGGCTGTTTGGCGAGCTCCGCGTCCCAACGTCATCGGCTGCTGCGTCGTCATCGACTGTCGAGATGGGCATCTTCCCCGTGCACCGCGCCAAAGACCGGCGGTTCGTGCACGAGACGTGTGCAGAGTGGCTCGCTGTCGTCAAGATCCAGGTACGACTGTCATTGCCACTCGATGGGAGCCTGTAGCGTGCCCAGTCGACTAGTGCTTGCTGGTCTCGCTCTCACATCGCACGAATGGTGGTGTCGAACGGCAATGGCGATGATGGCGACGATGCTGCTAGAACTTGTACCGCGCACGCAAAGCGCGCGCGCGTGCACTGCTTCAGCGAGAAGAAGCCACGCGACTGTACGTTGCGCGCCGTCTCCAGAGTCTCTGGCGCGGTCGTCGTGCACGCCGCGAAGCGCTCATGTGCAAGGTGCTGAAGTCCGGTCTCGACAAGTTTGCAGTCAAGATCCAGCGCCGGTACCGTGCCAAGCGACTCGGACGTCGGACGCAGCAGCAGATCACAGCCGTGCACAACCAGCAGCTCGACAAGTACGCGCGCATGGTCCAGCGCCGGTACCGCGCCAAGCGTTCAGCGAACGTTGCACAGCTCATCGTTGCCGCCAAGAAGCGCGTGCTCAAGCGCGAGACGTGCGCAGCCGTCGCCCTCCAGCGGCGCTTCCGCGGACTCGCTGGCCGCAAGCGCGTCGATTTGCTGCGCGTCCAGCAGCAAGTGCGTGCGCGCGAAGAGCGTGATGCAAGTCTGCGCACCCAGACTATCTACCGCGGCCGTGCGGATCGGAAGCGCGCCAAGGAGCTCCAGCGCGCTCGCGAGCGCGAGGTTGCACTTCTCCACATCCGCGCGACACAGCTCCAGGCGCAGTTCCGACGCCGCAAGGCGCAACGCCAAGCAGAAGCGCGGCGCCAAGCACTGCGCGACCGCGAACTCGCAGCAACGAAGCTTCAGCTCGCATACCGCGCTCGACACGCTCGACAGACAGTCGATGTCCTGCGATTGACGCAGTACCACCGTGCATGTGAACACGCTGCACGAGTGATCCAGAAGCGCTGGCGCTCGCGAAGAGACCGCATTGGACTCGCGATCGTGCTCGAAGTACGTCACCAGCGCCTCGCGCGTCAGCAGCACGCAGCGATCCACTTGCAGCGCACGTTCCGCCGGTTCTTGATCCGCAAGCGCGCGCGCAGCGTGATGTTCGAGCTGCTCAAGCTGCGGCAGAACGAGATCGATATGGAGGAGTGGGCAGCGACGCTCGTGCAAGCGCACTGGCGCCGGCGCCAAGCAGTGTGCGAGCTCGAGCGCGTCCAAGCGGACAAGCGCACGCGCTGGAAACAGCTCATTGACACGTACAACCAGCACGGCATGGGCTACGGCGCACCGTTCTACTACGTACGCGCTGTGCTTGCTCATTTTGGCTTCTCTCTCTCATGGCGTGCGCGCTTGCTCACGCATGCTCGCTCTCTCTCCTCGCGACTACCGATGCCTGTCTTCAGAACCAAGTCAACCAAGAGATTCGCTGGCGCATGCCGCGTGAGCTGCTCAACACTGTGCGCCGTCCGCACTGCGACCAGTGCGGTACGTCCTGTCTGCGTCCTCTTGGATCGCGTCCATCGACTCGACTGTCTCCCGTCTGTCCATTGATGGTGGACTCACGCCTGTCTGTCTGTGGCTGGTGCGCTACGCGATGCAGAGCAACTCGAGTGCGCAAGTGTCGAGTGCGCAACGTGCGGCGAGTTCTTCTGCGACACGGTACGCTTCGAGGAACCTCGCGACCTGCCAAGTGAGCGCCTCGTATCCCCCCACTGACCGGTGGTTGCTCTGTTGATCGTCACCACGCGCTCGTTCGATGCAGTGCAATGACGTCGTACACGGTCGTGGCAAGCGACAGCACCACGACATGCGCAAGCTCTTCAACTTCTACGGCATGCGACGCGACTACGGCGACGGCGCGTTCCCATCTGTATGGCCATCTGAGCTCGAGCAGGACCGCGTGCGCGGGTACGACTTTGTCAAGATGGCGCCGAAAGCTAACTACCAAGACATGCTCTGGGAGATCGCGCAGTACGTCCCAGTGGCGACTGGCAAGTGGACAAACGCTGGGCACCAGTCGGCAGCAGGGATCGCACCAGCCGACGGCAACAGCAGCAGCCGCAATGCAGATGGCAGCAACGAGCCGAGCAACACCAATGATACGGGGACGTGGAACACCGAGACGGCAGCGCTCGCACTGACGCTCAGCAGCCACATCAGCGGCGCGCTCTTTCGCGAATCCGACGTCGATGAGCTCGGTCAGAGTCTCTGGGTGTCGTTCTACGACTATGACAAGCAAGCGTATCGCCAGTACCACCGACTGTCAAAGCGCGTGAAGCCGCTCGATGTCGGCGACCAACTGACTTCGGAGCAACCAGAGCAGACTGCTGACGTTGAGTCAAGTGCGGAATCAGCGGCAACGACGCAATGACTGCAGTGCTTGATGCGGTCCGAGTCTTCGTATACGTCGAGCACTCAACACAGCCAAGCACTCCACGCAGCAGGGGTAGCTCCGGCGGTAGGCAATGGCGTTCAAAGCACTAGAGCGGGAGCACGTCAGCGGGGTCGTTAGCCACAAAGCAGACACTGCAGTCAATGGAGTTCATTCGGCGTCCTGAGCTCCAGCAACAAAGTGCAGCAGCAGCAATAGCACATGCATCATCGTCGTCGTCATGCATTCGTCGGTCGCAACACCAACGACATCTCCTCGTGCGTCTCGGAGCAGAGAGGATACCTGACCGTATGGGCGATCGACGAGCGTACGCAGCCGTGCGCTCGTAGAGAGAGAACTACACTCAGCACGCAGCAGTAGCACGCAGCAGTACATCCGATCAGGCTCTCGACAGTGCGAAGCAGCACCACGCGGTCCACGCCACTCCCAGTGTCTCGCTCTCGCTCTCGCTCTTGGGCTCGTGATCCAGTGCGTTACGCAAAGTCCTTGCTCTCAAACTTGGCGAGCGGGTAGTACGTCACTTGCACGACGTTGCCACCAAACGTGCGTCCACTCAGCGCCTGGAGCAAGAGAGAGAGAAAGCATCGCAGCACGACCGGTGCGTCAGTCTACAGTGCCATCGTGTTACACACAGCAGCAGCAACATCCAAGACGACGCTCGCTGGCAAACGGACGGACCTTGAGCGCTGCAGCGGCTTCCGCTTGCTGACTGAAGCGCACGTAGATGTTGCCGACACCAGGCACTGATGCGCCGTCCTAGACACACGAGAGACATACAGAAAGAGAAGTGAGCTCACAACGCCGACAATGATGGCGCTCGTCATCGGTCTGGCTCGTACCAGCGGACGTAGAATGACGAGGTCGAGGACCGAGCCAAAGCGCTTGCACTCTTCGTCGACGTCTTCCTTCAGGTCCGCAAACTCGTCGTCGTGCGCAAGTTCCTCGAGCGCCACCATGTTCGCCTAGTCGTTCAGTACGCACACAGAACGACAGCCAAACAATCAGGACGGAGCAGTTAGGACACTGTCAGCGAGAGAGAGTCCACAGAGCACACTACGCACCAGCTTGAGCACGTCGCTCAACTCTTCGCCTGTGTCGTTTGCACGACGCACAGCGAGTGGGATGCCGCCAATGTCCAAGCCATGGAGTCCTTCAAGCGCGTCAGTCGCTGCACTGTCAGTCTCGTACTCAAACACGGCGTTGCCAGTCGACGCGCCAGTGGTGCTGTCAGTGACCAATTGGAAGTTTGCGAGCGGACCAAACGGCTCGACGAGCTCGCGCACTTGGCTCTCGACGAGCACGACGGGGATGTTGCTCATGAGCAAGCGCTTCAAGCTCCCGTCGGCAGGCAACGCGCTCACGACTGCGGCTGGAAGTGGCGTTGGCAGTGCCACTGGTGCAGCTGCTGGCGGCCCAGCAACACTGCTCGTCAAGTACGCACTCGATGGCATCGGTGGCGGCACAGCGCCAGCGACCACGTGCTGCGGCGGCAATGGTGGCACACCGCCAAGTCCAATCGGTGCACTGCCACTGGCGCCACCTGTCGCAGTGAACCACATTGGACTCGGTGCGCAGCCGAGACTTGCAAGCGCCGCTTGCGCAGTCGCAGAGATCGTCGGGTACGGCTGCGGCGGTCCCATGTAGCTCCGCGGACGGCCAAACTTGAGCGGCTGGCCGAGAAGCGCAAGCCCATTGAGCAGCAATGCGAGCGTGCACTCGTCGATCGACCGCATCTCGCAGAACGCAAAGTGGCCGTCGACCGAGAGCCACGTGTTCACGATCGGACTCCCTGGCTGCGTCGTCAAGCCAACTTGCTGGATGATCGTACTGAGGTACTCCTGGAGCTGCGGACCCGTGACGTTCGTTGGCAAGTTGCCAATGTAGAGCTCGCGCGCCGGCTTCTGCGCCGCGGCGGCGGCCATCGACACAGTCGACGCCTGCATCTTCGCAATGATCTCCTGGAGACTCAGCGTCGGGTGCTGCTGCATGAGCTGCGTGATCGACGGGTTCACGCTCGGCGTTGCCGCTGGCAGTGGCGGAGCAAACGGCGCCATTGCCGTCGGGACAACAGCGGCCAGCGCGGGTGGTGGTGCAGCCGCTGCTGGCGAGCTGGAGCGGCGACGGCGGCGGTGCGACGTGCTGCGACTGCGGCTGCGCGAGCGACTGCTGCGGCGGCGTCGACGGCTGCTGCTGCTTGCGCCTGTGCTGCGGCGGCCGCGCGAACGTGACGCAGAGCGTGAGCTACCGCGGCGACGCCGCGAGCGCGAGAGCGAGCGGGACCGCGACGATCGATGGCGCCGGCGCCGCGACGAGCGCGATGGCGAGCGCGACTTGGAGCGCGAGTGGCGACTCGCCTTGCGTGATCCCCGATCACTCTTGCGCGACGCGTCCTTGTCGCCCGAGGACTTGCGAACGTCGCCGTCAGCTGGCTGCGCAGAGGCGTCGACGTCCATCGCGTCGCCGTCGGCGTCTCTTGCAGCAGCCGCGCCGTTGTCCATCTCAACGTCATCGACACTCGCACGCGTCTCGCTCTTGCTCGCGCCAGTCGTGCGCTTGTGCGGCGATGGTGAGCGCGACTTGGACGCGCCGTGGCGCCGCGGCGTTCCCCTCTTCTCGCGGCCCTTGGACGCCGAGCGCGACCGCGACGCGCCGCGACGGCGCGCGTGTCGGCTCCGTGACGCTGAGCGCGACTTGGAGACGGAGCGCGAGCGCGAGCTGTGGCGACGACTCGACGGCTTCCCACGCTTCGCACTGCGGTCGCGGCGCGATCTTCGGCTCTCGCGCTCGCGTCGGTCGTCGCGGTCGCGGTCCCGACGGTGCGAGCGCGAGCGGCGACTGTCGCTCCCACGGCGACGCGACTCGCGGTCTTTCTCGCGCGCACGCTCGTCTCTCGAGCGGCGGTCCCGCGCATCGTCGCTGGACTTGCGGGACGGCGACGCCGCCGGCTCGTCCCCAGCGTCTCTGCTGGCGCGCTTCTTCTTCTTTTCCCACCCCGACTCGCGCAGCTTGGCGCGGATCGCCTCTTCGTCTGCGATCGCAAGTGCATCGTCGTTGCTGCGGCTGCCGAGTGCAGCGTCGCTGCCAATGCGCGCATCGCGCTCGTCGTCCGACTTGTGGCCACTCGCCATCGTCTTCCTTGCTCCACTCTTTGCTCGTTTCCTCTTAGCGTCTTGTGAAACCACAAAATTTCGCCCAGATATCTGCAGAAAATTCAATACTATAATCAAGTCAAGTTTTGCTAGACTATATTATTCCAGTCATATTTTGAAACGCACGATATATTATGCATTGTACAATCAATAATTTGATTCATGCAAGAAATATAACATCAGTTTAGCTGCCTTTTCGACAGCTCCATGAGCAGCACCAGCTCCATGAGCAACACCAGCTCCATGAGCGGCGAAAGCTCTGCGTCGCTCGCTGCGCTAAGTCCGTGCGTCGCAGTGCACACCGAGGAGACGCAGCTGCCGCGCTTTGCCGAGCGCATCCGGAATCTCGAACCACTACGCACGACAGCATCGTCGCATCGAGTGGCGGTCCTCGTCACGTCCTCGCCACTGATCTACACTCGCGTGCACGAGCAGTGCAGTCCAATCGAGAGCGCAGACAGCCGTGCGAGCTGCGCGAGCTCTGACGCGCTTGAACAGAATGCGCTGCTGCGGCGGCGGATAGAAGACGCATTCGGAAGCGGGCGGATCCGTGCGCACCGAGTGTACCAGCTCGACTGGAGCTGCACGGACCCCGAATGGATCCCAATGGCGGCGCCTATGCGTGCGCTGAAGCAACGAGGTGCGCAACGACTGCGCACACTACACGAGCAATCTATCAGAGAAAGAGAGAGAGAAAGCTGACTCTTGTGCGCATGGAATGGTTGGTCGCTGTGAATCGCAGGCGCGAGCTTTCGCGTCGTGGCATTCCCCAAGCAGCTGCAGGACAAGATGGCTGCGCTGCTGCACAGCCACGGGTACGAGACGCACCCCAAGACGTTCTCGCACGAGCTCTACGTCACGATGCAGCCGTTTGTATCGCCCTACATCCACTATGGCGTCGCGCCTCGGAGCAGCAGCAGCACCTTCAGCGAGCCAACTGATCTCAACACCAGCGATGCAATGCCGAGCGCCGGTAGCAGCGAGCATCTAGGCGCAGCAGTCGTAGCTACGGTCGCAGCCGACGCGCCATGCCGTGCATACTTCAAGATGGAGGAGAGCCTGCAGTACGTGCCACTGCGCGCAGGCGACCGCGTCCTCGACGTCGGTGCTTCACCGGGCGGATGGACCGAGTGTCTGCTCAAGCGCGGCGCACATGTTGTCGCAGTCGACCCTGGCGAGCTCACGATCGACGTCGCCAACAAACCAGTTGTGCACCTGCAGATGCTGTTGGAAGACGCGATGCCGCAGCTTGAGCGCATGGCGCCATTCGCCATGTGCGTGTGCGACATCAATGTGCGCGTGCAGCACATGGCGGCGCTCATGGCGAGCACTGCGCCGCTGCTTGAGCCAGGCGCGTGCGTTGTGTTTACGCTCAAGCTCGGGAAGAAGCCAACGGCGCAGGCGATTGCGCAGAGCGTCGACACAGCAGTCGCGCTGCTCTCGCCGAGCTTCCAGGACTTCCGAGTCCTCTGGCTGCACGCGAACACGCAGAACGAGCGCACGCTCGTGGCGCGCAAGCGATCGCAGTGTTCCCGTCCTTTGACTCACTCATAGCAGCAGCAGCAGCAGTAGGCGATAGAGAGCGGCTCGAGAAGGCAGTACACGGTCAAGAGGAATGCATTCAGTCGTTCACCACACAGACAACAACGCCACTGTACGAGGAGCTACATGCGCGGCGCGACGCTACGTCATCACCAGCTAGCAGACGAGACGCCTTACGCGTACATGGCGTCGATCTCGTCGAGGTACATCTTCTCGACAACCGAGCGCTTGAGCTTGAGCGTCGGCGTAAGCTCGCCGCCGTTGATCGAGAAGTCCCGGTCGAGCACAGTGAACTTCTGCACGTGCGTCGCGCGCGAGATCGCCTTGCTGTTCGCGCGCTTCATGCCGTCGGCGATGTACTTCTGGAACTTGTCGCACTTGCGCGCCTCGGCGACCGTCGTGGCCGCGCTCCCGATCTCTCGCGCCGCCTTGAGCGCCGGCGTGTCGAGCTCCTGCGACGGGTTCCCGTCGCTGTCCATCACGACGCGGAACGTGCAGATGAACGTGAGGAACTTGCGCTTGTCGCCGATGACCATGATGTTCGAGAGCGCCGGGAGCTCGAGCTTGAGCGCGTCTTCAATGAGCACTGGCGGGATGTTCTCGCCGCCGGCGGTGATGATGAGCTCTTTGATGCGACCCGTGATCGCAAGGAAGCCGTCATCGTCGAACGTCCCGACGTCGCCGGAGTGGAGCCAGCCGTCGATGAGCGTCTCAACCGTCGCCTTCTCGTTGTTGAGGTAGCCCATGAAGATGTGGCGACCAGCGTACCGGATCTCGCCCGTGTGCGGGTCAATGCGCGTCTTCGTCGCCGGCAGCGGGTTCCCAATGCTCCCGATCTTCCACTTGCCAGGCAAGTTGATCGAGTGCGGGCCGGTGCACTCGGACTGCCCAAAGATCTCGTAGATCGGGATGTCAAGACTGCCAAAGAAGCTCAGGCAGTCGACCGAGAGTGGCGCGGCGCCCGTGAAGCAGTAGCGGCACTGGTCGAGCCCGAGCGCGTCCTTGATCTTGCTCAAGACGACGCGGTTCGCGAGACGGAACGAGAGCGACTTGCGGCCATCGCCGCCAAACTGGAACCGCTCGGTCTTCTTCGCGCCTTTGTCCTTCGCCCAGGACGCCAGGACTTTCTTGAAGCCTGTCGTGCTCGCGCCGATCTCGCGCATCTTCTCCATCACTTTCTCCCACACGCGCGGCACGCCGAAGAAGAACGTCGGGCGGATCTCCCGGAGCGTCTCGACCAGCGCGCCTTTGAGCGCATCGGGGCCGGCAAAGCTCACTTGCGACCCGAGGTGCATCGGCACGTGGATGTCGAGGAGCTGCGCCGCGACGTGCGAGAGCGGGAGGAAGCTCACGCTCCGCTCGTGCTCCGTCACGCCGTAGAGTGTCTCGAGGACGTTGTACGACGTCCACGTGAAGTTGTCGTGCGAGATCATCACGGCTTTCGGCGGACCGGTCGTGCCGGACGTGTAGATGAGCGTGCAGCAGTGGCCTGGGAGCTGCGCGCTCATGCGGTCGTTCAGCGTCGCGTCCGGGACTTTGTCGCCCAGGCGCAGGAAGTCCTGGAACTTGTAGATCGGCACGCCGCAGTCGACGTGCGGGACTTCACCGTCCCACATCACGAGCGCCTTGAGCTTCGGGAGGTTCTGCACAATCTTCAGGTACTTGTTCAAGTGGAACATGTTCTCGACCACGACGACCTTCGCTTCGCAGTGCTCCGTGATGTACTGGCACGACTCGGGGCCGTTCGTCGTGTAGATCCCGGCGATGATGCCGCCGGCCATGATCGTGCCGTTGTTCACAAAGAACCACTCGGGCGAGTTGTGGCCAATGATGTTGACCGCGTCGTGCGCCTGCACGCCGACGTGGATGAGCGCTTTGCCGAAGCGCGCGCTCGTGTCGTAGTACTGCTTCCATGTGTGCTGCTTCCACTTGCCGTTGGCCGACTTGGCCGACAGCGCAATGCCATCAGGCTTGAACGCCACGGTCTTCTTGAACACGTCGATCACGGTCGTGGGCTTGCGCGAGCCAATGCCCTCGTCGTCGAGCACAATGTCGGCGACTTGGTGAGCTTTCCAGGCGCCAGGCATGCTTGCGAGAGAGATGCGTGTGCGTGTGTGTGTGTGTGGCGGTCGTGTGCGGCGTGTGGAGCTGCTGAGCTGCTGCTGCGGGGTCCGAGGCAAGTCGGGGAATGAGAGAGCCGAGGAGATCCGTCGCGCGCGCACCGGCAGCCGCCAGTCAGTCAGTCAATCACGTCGGAATCGATTGCCACGCACACGCACGCACACCCGCCTTGCGCTGAAGAAACAGAAGACGCCATGCGGCCGCTCTGTGTCGGTGCGTCGCGGCGTCGCCTGTCACTTGGCACCAGATGGGCGGCGGCCACTGCTTTGATGCAAGTGCGCAATAAATCTTGTCCAAACGATACGAGCCACTTGCTATTGAAGCATAGCAATCGAAATATGAGCACTCGAAAAAGGAGGCGCGTCGACACGGATTGTCGACGCGCACGGCAGACAGGCGATCATCATCGCCGATTGCGTCCTTTCGAGCTCCGATCATTGACCGGCGACCTCGGATACGTCCCGCTCGGCATCGTCGTGGGCAAGAACGGCAACTACATGCGCGCACTGCGCGAGCGCCATGGACTCCAGCGGCCGTCGCGCGTGCTGCAGGACGACCGCGCCGTGCTGCTCTGTGGCGCCACGCGCAGACA